>CAOLHI010002201.1:0-281449 GCA_948474755.1 Ctenosaura bakeri
CTTTGATTGATAACTGCAAAAATGTTGGAGTGTGCAAAGATGTGAGCTGTTGATTCTCTTTTAAAGTCTTTTGTGTTTCCTTTCCTTTGACAGTTAGTAGGTGTTGCTTCTCCAGTTGGCTGCTCCTTCACTACTACGCTACTTATTCGAAAGCATTTTTTTAACAAATCATCCAATGACTGAAGCATCATCACAGTGCAATACACCCAGCTGGATATGCATGTATGAAAACATCATTGAAAGCAAAATGCTCTCATTTCCCTTATTCTGATTCTATTTTGCAACCCTCAAGACAATACACAAACCAGAAGATATTTAACTGCCAGATTTCACACTCTTAATGCTGTGACATAATTCTCAGACTGACACACGTTTCAAAAATGCATACATTTGGGGAAATTGCAATAGAAGAAGTGCATATATTACAAGAAAGTGCTTGCAGAAATACATGTATTGGGAAAAATTGAAAAATTTGCACAGGTTAGAAGAAATCTGTGCAAAGATGTATATGAACTTTTCTTTTGACTTTTAGCAAAAAAAATCACACTGAAATAGAAGAGGGAGGGAACAAATATCTTGCTTCAAGGGATTCAAGAACTATAGAAAGCAAAACAGGTAGCCTTTTTCATTTCTAGTTTAGTAAAATACTTTTAGTTCAGGTAGATCAGTATTGAGGCCCAGTAGGCCTTAGAAAAAATACTTTGCATGAACTATTGTGTTAAGAGCATCCTAGAATATATTCCAGAATCCTCTGTAGTGCTGTGGGTTTTCATGAAAAGTATGGATGGGGTAAATACGGGTTTTCCTAAGAGATGTGAAAGGTGAATGAGGTTCCCTGAAGATAGCAACTTGTTTTAGTTCACCTAGTGCTTCATTTATGATGCAAACCCATATAGATAGTGATAGATTATATCTAATTATATGAATTATGCATAATTTTTAGATAACAGTTTCATATTAATAGTAGTCCCTCATCCTTTGAATTCCGTCCCTAGTTTGAAAAATCCCTTTTTAGGTGGAAAGTATTGAAAATGCTCATTCCTTCTTCTGTTCCAGGTGTTTAAAAATGAGTAGAAGCAGCACAGAAGACACTGGTACACAACTTAATTAGCTGCAATTTAAACCTGAGTTTCTGTTCAGCTCTGTCTAGTTCCTTTAAGGAAAAACACCTAGTATTTCTAGAAATATCAAACTGAACTGCATGTGACCTTAGTCTCAGTTAGGACTGGCCTTCAGACAAAGTCATTACACAAACTCACTGAGGGATAGTAATTTCCCTTCACTTACTGAAAAGCTGACTCAAAGCTTGAATATTATTTCACTATATTATGTCTGCTTTTGGTTCCAACATATTCAATAAATAAAAACCATCTCATTCTCTCATGTGACCAGAACAGTTACGAGTTTGCCCCCTGCCTGGATCTGTTATCTCCCTTTTCTTCTATATTACTCAGTTTTTTAAAATGTAGAGATTCTTTTAATCTTAGTCACTGTGTGTTTATGACGATTGCTTTGGAGTGACTGTTACAGAGCCCACAAGTGAAATAATATGAAGCTATTCTTCTGACGTCTTAGTGCAGTTGGTCTCTGGGGATGGATACTGTTGCACTGTGATTTTTCCATTTCATGAATATAATGAAATTATTTCTTGGACTACATTCTTTTGCCTCTGAATGGTTTCTCTGGGCCTCCCAATGGCTGACAGAAGAATTCGAAAAGAAAGAGTATTTGCCCAAAAGTATCTTATGGGATCCATATTTCTTTTGAATTATAAACAGGGTAGTCGGAATCCTGTTATGGAAGTCCCATATTTGTAAGTGGGCTTATGCATGCAGGAATTAGAATGGAGCAGTTTCATAATGTCCGTATCTAGTAGAGGGCTGCTGTTACGGTACTATGTAGCTCAGCCAGCAAAGTGACCATTATGCAATGGGACTGATGCTCAGTAGGACCAATGTGCATTGGGATTGATGTGCATCGTTAATCAATGTGCATCAGGCACCAGTGCACATCAGCCACTCTTAGTGATGTCCAAATCACTGCACTCTTTGCAGTTCACTAACAAGGTTTTGTAATGCCTCTGCTAACACAGACCTTTTCTGCACTGGGTGAAGGAATCGCACCGTGCTGCTACTCACCGGACCTTTCAGCTCCCCTGTTCGGTCCACGGTGCTCCGGAGCAGTGCGTGCTCATCAATATGCACTGCTCCAGCATCCCAAATGGTGGCTTCTGGTTGGTCGAGGGTCTTGACCAACCGCTGAAGCTCACCAGCCTTAAGCCCGCCTCTGGGCAGATCGCAGGCTCGCAGTGGCGCGCTGCGTGTTTTTGAAAGACCGAAATAAACAGTTCTTTCAAAAGTACGCTGGAGGACCACTTGGGGTCGTTCCAGACGGGACTAAGGTACGGATCTACCTTAAATAGGTCTGATCCAGTCCGGTCCGAGGTGTAGATGTCCTCCTTGGAGGACCAACTGCACCTTTTTTATTATTATTATTTATTTGTATCCCGCCTCTACATATGGATCGAGGCGGCGAACAACTTACAAATAAGCATGTATTTCGAAACATTTCTATACATGCCCCCAACAAACTGGGTACTCATTTTACCGACCTGCGAAAGGATGGAAGGCTGAGTCAACCTTGGAGCCGGGTAGGATCGAACTTACAACCTTCTGGTTTGCAGTACTGGCATTTAACCACTGCGCCACCAGGGCAAAAACCCCATGTGGGAAAGGCCACAGTGAAGTACAGACAGTCCTCCATGTTCACTGGGGTTAGGGGCTCAGGTCCCCCACAATAGAGGGAAAACTGCAAATAGCAAAATTGTGTGTATCTGTGGGAAGGGGGCCAAGGCATAGTGGGGAGAGCAGGCACCCAGAGTCCAAACCAGGTCACAGAAAGGAGAGGGAAATGAATGGGTTGCCATGGTGGCTCTATATTTCCTCCCTTCTTACCCATCTCCTTCCTTGGGTGTGGAGGGTGTTAGGAGAGGGTTTATGGTGCTGAGAAATTAGGGTGAGAGCCATCCTTAGCTGGTTAGGCAGCAGGTAGTAGAGAAAGAGGAAGATTGGGAGCTGTTTTTTAAAGGGCTGTACAGTATGATTGGAGCCACCAAGATGGATGGTTCCCCCATAGAAGAAGAACATAAACCATGACATAGGATCCCAGCCAGGGTAAGTTTATCTTGTTATCTATGAAAGTAGAGAACATAATGAAGGCATGTTTTATGAAGGCAGCACTGTTGAAGGAAATGTTATGAATGCAAATATGTCTTGTGAAACCACACTGACTTATAGTTTGCTGTTGAAGAAAGAAGGTTTGAAAAAAAGTATAGCACATAATTAAGGGCCATTTCACTCTATAAAATGATAGCACTATCATTTCACTTCCATGATAACATCCTAAAGAATCCTGGGATTTGCAGTTTAGGGAGGGACATTTAAAATTCTACGCCAAAGATCTCTAATTCCTCACCAAACTACAAACCTCTGGGATTTCATAGGACACAGCCACGGCAATTGAAATGGAATTATAGCACTATAACTGTGTCATAAAAGGACCTTAGATCTATAGGAAACAATCCAATGAACACTACGTTCATTGCAGTCACTGTGTTTTCAGTGTTAGGGTTTTCTTTAAATATATAGTCAAGACCAGAATCATATACAAGTCAGAATTCTGTTGGTGCAGTGCACTGACATATGTATACCAGCATAGGCAATAGAAGGGGGAAAATGGTCATGGAATCAGTGACTGTGAGGTAAGCCAACATATTTTGTCTGCCATTCCTTTCTATTACTCTATGACCCTGAAAAGTACAACCACTGGTATTGTGCATCAGCAGGAATTCCAGCCAGATACTTCTATCAGCTCTATTAAAAAGACTGGGGCTTCTGAGGACACATGTATAGGATTCCACTGTAAGTCTCACTTACCTAAATGAATAGGACTAGTGCTGAAATCCTATGCATAGGTCCTCTGAAGTACTCTCAGGTTACTATGTCCAGGATTGCACTCTTTGGAATGCATAGTTTTGACCATATAATGTCCACAGAAAAATATAAACCCAACCCCAAGGAGCATTCATCCACAAAACAGTTTCCAAATGGAAAAGGGTGGTAAACAATGTCTGTTCCTACAATGGATTATTATCAAGTAAGGTTTTTAAAGCTCTCTGTTGGACTCATTTTGTCACTGTGCCAAAGCTTGCTAAGTAAGCATCATTTTTATTTCCTGAAATTGGATGCCATTTTAGGTACCAGTGATTAAAACTGAAATTTAATTTTGTATAATATTTATCATTAAGTGCTGTTCATCTCATAAAATGAATTTGCCACATCAGAAAATACAGGAAACACATTGAATTTTTTTTTATCACGCTACAGAGGTCAAATAGAACACCCTCTTTAAAACAATTCTCCTGAGACATGACTTTGACCAAAAAAAAAAAAAACCAACCTTGCTTTTAGAATTGCCAGTGGTAAGTATATATAAGAGTATAATGGGTCTGGATTCATATACTGGTGTTTTATTGTATTTAAATATCGTTTCAATAGTGCTCTTTCTATAAAACAGCAGAGATTATTTGGCGTAATATATACATTCATATAATATGAAACACACTCCTCAAAACAATAAAACTTATAATATTAGCAAAGGAACTGTTTTTTATCCCTTGGACTTTCTGTTCCCTTGCAGATTTGCATTTTGTGTGATAAGAACATAAGGCCCTTATTTATTATACTCCTCATTTGCTTCACGCAGATATAAATAATATAAGCTGTCAGTATTAGCAATGCAAATATATGGCTTACTCTTTATCCACTTTGAGCTTTAAACCACAAATGAGTGATGAAAAGTGTAGTCCCTCTACTTAAGCAAATACAAACAATGACCAGGGCATTTAAAAATAACAATGATTTCAGGAATGCATGCACTATCACCCCAGTTTTAAATTGAACTTAGCACAGACGATCATTTGCCTCCCGAAAGGAACTTCTGAAAAATACGCTAGGAGAAGATAAAAACAAAAGCCTAAATCCAATTGCTGTCTCAACAAGTATAGACCTATTGAATCAATTGAACTAACGTTAAATGTCAGCTTAACAAATTCTCATCATTGTAATGTGTCTAGTCAAGTTGTGACTAATAACTGGATTTAGGCCAAAGTCCTGAAACCAGCCATAGTATTCACGGATCCAAAAGGTTCCTGAAAGCTAAAATTCTATTGATTAAGACAGAATGTACGTTTTTTAAAAAAATGAATTCCTTAAAAGACTGAGCCATGATGATTCACACTTTATCTACCTTAACAATACCTACATGTCCAAAAGGATAATTGCTGCTAATGAGCTGGCCCTGTCACGTAGCAGAGTGAGGTTACTGCTGCAGGCAGCACATTTGTGGGGTTCAGGATAGGGCAACAACTTGTTAGTAATTCAAGTTCTTATTGTTGTATTTTTACTGCCAAAGATGGGCAGAGTCACTTGTGGGACTTTCTGCCTCAAGTGCAGAAAGAAATTGGCTTTGGATATTACGCACTTTGCTTCTGTGAGTGAACACATAATGCCTGCCACCAGATGCAAATGGGGCCAAAGAAGAAGTTAAGGACCAGAGCTTGGAAGTACCAGTTACAAACAAGGTTGCTAGATTGGATCTGGGACAGGACTCCTGTAACTTTACTCCTTAACAGACCTTGCAGCATAATGGTGAATCTCCACCATGGAGATTTGGGCAGCAGAGGGGAGACAGAGAAGTGCCCAGCTCTTTTTTTGTTCCCAGACAACCAGGAAGGTAACAGCTTTGTTGGGAGAGGACAACTGTGGCTGAATGTTGGGGTTTGAGATATGAGGGCAGACAGGAACTTTAATTGTACTTGATGAAGCTTTATAATACCTCATCATGCTTCAAGTTCTGTAAAGGATTAAAGTTAGAAGAGCTGGAGGGTAGGTGGGGAACCACACCTATTTCACTGTTCACTGCAAACCTCAGGATTCCTTAAGATGTTGAAAGTGGAATAATAACACTATAACAATCTGGTGCGGAAATGGCCCCAGATCCTATCTGGCAACTCGAGTTACAACTGACTGGCTACTTCTAACTGACTGATTGATTGAATGATTCTTTTTCCCAGCCATCAAGATGTAACTACAACTTATTATGACTGTATCTTCACAATTTTGCTCATTTTGTGGTGTAACTGTAACCTTTTAGTTACTTTTATGATGACAGGCCTCACCAAATGGTAGAAGAGGAGTATCATATGGTTCAATGGTTAAGTTGGCCTTTCTCTTGTGTTGTTGTCTTGTGCTGTATTGTGGGTACTGAGGTAATGACAACATGAACAGAAGGAGAGCTGTGCTTTGTATTGCAGGCCACCAGCTTGAAGCATTAAGATGGCTTTTAAAAACAGGTAATTTATAGTAACTAACCCAGTTACTTTTCCAAAATTGAAAGTTATAGTGAGTTACTTTTAAAATTTGTAACCATGCTGGTACAACTTATTTGGGGCACTGGAATTATAACAGTAACAAATTAATTATTAAAAGTAACTTTGCATGCTACGGGCACATAAATACACCAGAATTCAAGTGATTGATACAAGGCTCAACTGGAACAAGTGGATGTTTTATTCTTGTTTGCATCCCAAAGTATCTGGTGGCCAGCCCAGGTAGGCAGAGTCAGTCCAGGAACGAAGTTACCTCACTGAGAAGTTGTTACATAGAATTCAGTGGCTCACCACACAAGTTCATGGATCCCAACACAATGATGATGCTGATGGTGATGCTGATGCTGATGCTGATGATGAACATTATTATTGGAAAATTCTGTCTCCAGAACAATGAAATCTTGTTTGCAAAATGCAATGACAGTCCAAGCAAGAAGAAATGTATTGACTTTTTGTTTGCCAAGATTCTGTGATTTTTGTACCACTCAGTTTTGATCTGAAAGCCATTTCCCAAGTTCTCTATGATACCTCTGTAATTTGCACAGAAGGTCATGATCTTAAGTAATGATACAAAATTGTGGACTAGCGTCATTGCACACGTAAATTCTGCTTTTGCAGATGCTGACTCTATTGCTATGGTAGCGTTCTTTTCAGACTTTAAAAGGCCAGGGACTTGTATCTTTCTTTAAAAAAAGTAAAACCTTAACATTCAAGTTGTTTAACAAAATAAATGAAAAGGAGCTGTTTACAAATGCAGTTAACAATGTCCAGCACCAACATTTCACAGTTTTCTTCTTTGTTTCATTTCTTATATTTGCTAGTTGCTCTCTCCTTCTTCTCCACATATTTCTGCAGCCTATCCAAGAACAATCCTCTTTCTTAATTATGACCTAGAAAACAAACAATTCAATATAAGATGGTGATTATGATGATGGTGATGGTGATGCTGCTGCTGCTGATTATACCCCTTTTTCTTTGTAGGAGTTGGGATGGTATACTATCTAGATGAACAAACACAGAAATCCAATCACAAGTTATCTATTATCAAAAATTACAAATATCGGTAGTCTGCTATTCATACATTGATGATGTGGTGCTACATCTTTCATAGCACTCTTGTGAAAGATAAAAGAGATTAAATGAATAAAACAGTTCTACATAAACCTAAACTAAATTTGATTTCAATATCACCACTTACATGAACTGTTCTCCCTGCCAAAAAAATAAAACAAAAAACCACCAAAACTGTTAAATCAGTAGCTTTAAAACATGTGCTTAAACTCCTAACTCTGTCAAAGAGAAAGAATAATAAAGTGAGTGGTGATTTTGAAAACATGGACTCTTACATCACACACTTCTGAACACTATTCAAGGGTGCCACTTTTCCTTAAATTCTATGTAATGACAGAATATGACAAAAAAAAATGTGTGGGCTTCCTATCCTGAAAAAAAGTGCTTTTTAAAAATATTTGTCTTCCTTCAAAATCTTAGTGGAAAATCTAATGCCTTCTTCACAATATCTCCCTTTATGTTCTTGTGGACTCTCACTTTTCATTGGGTCACCAAAATGTACAAATGGTAGAAAAATGGCACACATGATACCATGGTGGGGAGAATCACTTTTACTACAGCCAGATAAATCAGTCTGAGATTACAATACATACTCTGTCCTTAAAACCAGTGGAAATCTGAACTGTGGAAGATAAAAATGAAAAAAAAAAAAAAGATTAAATATTAGAAAGTGGCGATACCATTTGATCTACCATTTTTACCTTCCAAAAAACCTTGAATCATTTTTCTGGATGGACCATAAATGAAAATGACAAAGCAAAAGGTTCCTAGAGGAAGATGAAGTAGTGTGGATTGCAACTGTCAGTAGTAAAGGAAATGAGAAGGGAAATTAGTTATGCTTTAAACAATACCCTGTAATTGCCCTTCTGACAGGCTCTATAGCTGGACAAAGAATAGCATAGCACACCAAATCCTAGCGTTCTTTTTAATTAAGAGGAGTTTTGAGAGATTGCAGATATTTCCAATCTGATCAGCTAAATGTTGATACCTAGGTTAACAGTTTTCTACTATTTAATAAAGCTGTGATGTCATATTCTGACAAGACCAATTTTACTTTACAAAGTTAAGACAGATTAATACAGCTTGGCAATGTTGTAGAATTCCTACGAGGGTGAAACAGAACAGAGTTAATACTTGTTTTCTATTATGGAGATGAAATTTATTGGGTTTTATTTAAATAAATCACTGTTAATTTAGCTTTAGCATATAAACTGGGGGAGAAAGCATAGTATAGTGGTTTAAGCATTGGACTATGGAGACTGGGTTCAAATCCTAGTTCAGCCATGGAAACCCACCAGATGATCTTGGGAAGTCACATTCTCTCAGCCTCAGAGGAAGGCAAAGGCAAACTCCCTCTGATCTTGCCAAGAAAATCCCATGACAACTTTACCTTTTCACTATAAATTGGGAATGACTCAAAGGCACAGAACAACATATAAGCTGGACTTAGGTTTAGCATATGCCAACTGGATTTCAAAAAAAGATTATGCGCTCTTTTGTTCAGAACAGCAAGGTTGAATATGCAGAGCTGAATTCTCTTAAACACATCAGGCTGTGAAGTTTTTGTGTGTATTTCAGGGCAACACAATACTCCAGCAGATTCAGAATTATTTATTGGGATTGCTACTATGTCATGTTCTGTTTAGCATGAGGCTGAGGCAATAATTGAATAGTTTTCTGATAATTTCAGGGATGAGATGAAAATGGCTTGCAAAGAAGGACACAACTGAAGGATATAATTTTCAATGGCAGGCAAGATCTATTCATTCTGGAAGGGACAGGTGACTGACTATTATAGTTCCAGGGGGTTTTCACTTTCTGTCCTTTAACAGCCAAAGAAGGGGTTGTTGCTTCCCCAGACGATAGCAGACAGCAGCACTAGCATGCTACCATCCCATAGAGTGGTCCAATGGGAAATACTAGACCATTTCTAAGATATTGTTAGCCCTATCTTAGCATCGCATGTTCAAATAGCAGTGGTCTGTATTCCCTACAGGCTTGGGAAACCATCTGAGCAAAAAATGTACTTGAGGTTGCTGTTTCATTGATGGCACAAAAGTCATACCAGTCTCTAACATGCTGATGAATTACAGATGAACTGCAAACAGCATCCATAGCAGAGTGTTCAGTTTATATTATTGCCTCCACTCAGGGTGGGTGACATCATCTCCCCCCTCCCTCCCCCCTCCCTCCCTCTCTCACACACACACACTTTTTCTTTTTGCTTGATTCATTTAAGATTTCGCATCACCTCAGTTTTGCTGAATATTTGTTTTTCTGTTACCCAGTGTAACATATGAAGGACCCAGTGTAACATATGAAGGTAATTGTGTGTGTGTATGTGTCTTAAAGTTATCTGTCAACTTACGGAAACCCCATGAATTTTGTACAGTTTTCTTAAGCAAGGAATACTCAGAGGCAGTTTTCCAGTTCCTTCCTCTGAAACATGCCTACAGTACTGGGTATTCCTGGGCAATCTCCCATCCAAGTACTAATCAGGCCTGACCCTGCTTACCTTCCAAGATCAGATGGGATCTGGTACCTGCAGGATCCTAGCAATTATAAAGCAAACAAAGTCCTTTATTGCTTTTCTAACCCCCTGACTCAGTATTCCCCTTCCCACCAATAGCTAGGTTGTCAAAGACAAAAGGAAAGCAAAAGTAAGGGAAGATGAATGGCTGGTAACTAAGCCACAGGGACTCATCTTATCTGTGTTGTCCATTGCACTGAAACAAACTCCTTAAAGTGCAGACAAGAAAGTTTTATACAGTCACTTCACTCTCTATATAGTTCCAGGTAATTTTATTGATTTTGAAATTCACCAGGATTGCATGATTTATCTCAAATTGCTTGGTCAATAGAGTGAGTGTTAGAAGATTTCCGGTCTTAGAGAATGTATGCATTCTATTATGATTACACCTTAAAAAATATCAATCTAGTTGGTGAGTAGGTAGGTTCCAATTTCTGGGAACTTTTTTTTTAAAGAAATATACTTATGACCAGCCAGGTGTGCAAACATTTTCCTGTGATATTACTAGCTTCTCAAACACAACTAAAAAAGGTGTACATACCAGTGCCAAAAACCAATGTATGAAACTATTCACAAGAAAAGAGTCTTATGAAGGACCACTTAGGATGCTTTTCTTCTTCCAAACACTGACCAGGACGATGCTGATGCTGATGCTGATGACGACTCTTGAAATATACACCAGTCAGTATGCTCTTGTCAGAAAGTGGAAGAGAGGTAATGGATAAGGGAAAGGCGTATCAGTACTAAAATTATACTTGTAATTATTGCCCTTTTGCGGGGGCGGGGAGCCTTGAAATGATGCACACTGAGCTTCCCAAAGAGACACTTGAAAGTGTTTTGTTTTTCTCCCTCAAATTTCAGGAAGATTGAGATGGAGGAGGGGGAGATTAGATTTAGACTCAGAGGACCAATGCATTAAATTCTATTTTCTTCCATATACGGCTATAAGAGACTGAAAGCAAAAGTTAAGTGTAGCTTGAGCTCTAAAAATTCTACCTACATATTCAGGGTGGAGGGGTGAGAAAAGAATACTATGAAACCAAGTGCAATTTTTAGATTTGTCAAATAAATATCATTGTCATTCCAAGCTTCCAAAATCTGTTATATTCAATGAATGCTAATAAAGTGTGGCAAAAAGCAATTCAGTATTTTCTTAAAAACCAGCTTGACAGCTTGTGAACCTTCATGTTGCATGAGCCTTGATGGCAGCAGAATAAAGCCTGGCAAAGGAAGATTCCCTGAAGGCTGGTGGTGAGCCTTCCACAAGCTTCAGCAGCAACAAACAGCCAGGAAAACCTCCCCCAATTGTTGTGTGATGCTTTAGACAAGACTGTGAGGAATGCAGGCCTTAATAGGAATGATGGGCAATACTGCAGCTGCTAGTGAAGGTTTCCACCCTCCACTCCTGGCTATAGTCTAGTGCTGATATGTTACTATTCTATGGACTGGACTGGACAAGATTGTGAGCCCATCTACCTGGATCTCCCCAGTTGCCAGAAACAAGTGTTCATATGAACACAATCTCTTACACATCCAAGATGTCCTTTGAAGCCAGTAAACATAAGGCAGCCCTTTCAAGTTTTTGGAAATAACAGCTTTTAGAAAGTACAAGGTTTTTTTCCAAATTATTATCAGAATAGTCAGATGGATTATTTGATGTGTGAAACTCTTAAATATACATGTAAGAGTTTTCCTTTTTTTTTTTCCAGGAAGCCATGGAGAAAGTGCATGTTTCAAGAGCATAGCTCTGTCATGCATATGGCCCATGCTATTGCTTTTTAGTTGGCATCAGAATGCAATATAATGCTTCCTAATTATGGTATTGATTTCTTAATGGATTCCCTTCCCTGCACACCCAAAGGCACAGATAAGTATCACAAATGAACCGCAAGGGAACCACTTCGAACAATGTATATCAGTGCAATATACAGGTGTTGCATTGTGGATTGGCTTTTAGTTAGCCTGTAGCAAAAGTACTTGAGGTGTGTGTGTGTGTGTGTGTGTGCGCGCGCGCATGTGTACACTCTATTGACAGAGAGTGTTATTGCTTGCTAATACAATAGCTTATTTCCTTCTTATGTTATTCCACCCTAAAGGCCGTTAAAATATAATAACTTCATTTACCAGTAAAAGGGGACAATAACATGTTATGCTATATACTAAACAAAAGCTGACACACAATCAAAAACTGAAAAGGACAGTATGCATATTCTCAAAATAAAAATAATAATTTTGATAATTTCTTCAGATGAGTCCAAATCATTTTAACCAATCAGTTCAGGGAAGAACTGGGGCCACAACAAATACCTTTGGGGTGTGTATGTGGCCCAGGATTGCATCTCACCCAGTCCTGCTGTATGTTTTCATAGGATGACTACGGAATAGGTTTACTTTTCCAGAATACATAAATGCTGTGGCAAAATTATTCTCTTCAATAGATATGGATGTGTTTACTATTTGCAGAGAGTCATGGAAACTCCTAACATCAACATTGCATATTTCTATAAGCAATTATCTGGCATAAAGGCTAATATGATGCTACTCTAGAATTTTTCAGGCCCAGTTGGAGCCTTTTGTCACCATCTTTTGCAATAGATTTGGAACTGTCTTTTTCAAGCAGTGGTGGCTGGTGGTGAATCTACTTGGAATTTCAGTCTAAACTATAAGGTGCTAGGTTCAGCACCTTGGGCAGCTTGTTTAAAAATTTGCCCTGGTGGCATGGGAGCCACTGCCCCCCACTGTTTTTTGTGGCCAAATCTTCCTACAGCTGCATTAGAATGTATAGGAATCATCCAGATTGTGGTTCCAGTACCCAACTGAGATTCCACAGTGAATGAATTCCTGTATAAACTGAAGCACCTGAGAGTAGATGCCCATCCCCAGCAACAGATGCACCAGCTAGGTCTGGTTAAATCATTTCATTGTATTAAAACTTTATCCACTAACTGTCTAACTATCCACTGGCTGAGAGTTTCAGGATTTGTACTCTAAAAGATAACTTCTTCAAGCTCTATCAAAAAACAGTGTTTTAAAATTTTCTATACATTCCAAGTGATGTACTTGGCAAGCAAATCATGGTTATAATACTCCTGGTTACTTTAACTGGGAGTGACTAGGAGGTGTGATATCATATGTACTTTTAAAGATGTTTTGCAAAGAGGTATCCAGGACCTCCTTGGGTAAGACGTCGCACAGTTTTGTGACAGCAACATAAGTAAATCAGTAAAACTGGAAGGAATCAGACTGTCAGCCTCACTAACCTTGAAGGTTTGAAAATGAGGTGAGGACGATGATAATGGTAATTATGATAATGAAGAGGGAAAATGAACCATATGGCACCAATAATGTACATGGCACTGTACAATAACACAGCCAAACAGCCTTGACAAAGGCGTACAATTTAATAATTAGATACAATTAAAAAAGGAACAAATGAACTGGTACAAATATAAAAACCAGTACAATACACTTGCAAAATAACCTATTCAAATGCAAATATATAACTAAGACGACACAGTTACAAAAAACCCTAAGCTATTTAAATACTTATAATTGGAATGTGCAAGATTTTAAAAATAAAATTAAACTGAAATTCTGGAAGGTTTTAGAAAAGAAAAAAAGTCTTTTATTTGGGCTTTAAAACAGTAATGGAAGAAATAGTCCATAAATAACCAGGAAGATGAGTCCAAGAATATGGAAAATCAAGAGAAAAAGGGCAAACCCGTGATCAGATGACTTCATATAATGTAGATCCTGATTAGAGCAGGAAACAGAAAGCCTGAAAGGAGATTTTGCTGGATCCTAAAAGAAATAGGCAACCAATAAAGAGACATCAAAAGTTGAGGAAATGATCAAAACATTGGGTTAAAAAAGTAATTTTAGCAGCAGAATATTCAGTAGAAACCAGGGTACTAAGATGAGCTCATGGAAGACCAGTCAAAAAAAAGATTACAATAATTTAGACAAGAAACGACCAAAGCATGAGGTAAAGTCTTTGCAGAGGGAAAAGGTCTGATTCTGGCAACTTTATAAAGAAAAGAGCAACACAACTTAGCTCTGACTTCACTGTGAACAAAAAAAGACAATGAGGAGTGAGAAAACCATGACTAAGTGGTTCCTCCACAGACTGGAAGAGATAATTATTAACATATAAAGACTTTTGTTAGACTGTCCACAGCACACTTCATAGAGTAACTCACACATATACATATATTGCTCCAGGGCCCTGGTCACCTTAATCCAGCCTTGATTTAAAAAGTGTAGGCACACAGAAGAATACTGGGCAGTCTTTAACAAGCAGATAAAGGGCAGATTCATTATTGCCTATTCCTTTCCAACACAACCCTTCATAACGTCTTGTTCTACATCAGAGGAATCCCATGCTTAGGAATGGAGGAAAACAAGTAGATTGCTCAATTGTTTTGTTAAACAATAATTATAGTTTGCACTTACAAAAGTATCAGCATATCCCATTAAAAATGTAGAATGCATATACTTTTTGTCCTGCCCATCTTCTGCTTTACATGACTCAACAGGATATAGATTTACTTCACAGAGTAAATATGATTTTACATAATAATAGTAATCAAAAATATTTTTAAAAGGCTTAAGTGATCTGTTTGTGCTTTGATAACCATTAAACACATTGAACTTCAAATCTGAACATTTTAATCTGGCATCACTCAACTTTTCTGCTAGTTTCAGTCTTTACATAGCAAATAGATGTATGTTTATTCAGGCTATTATCTTATTATGAAAAACACATTGACCTCTATTTTCTCAGTTTGCGAAATTAATATCCTAAATCTATTTATCCATGCTCCTGAAGTTGTTTAATATTAGATGAACCTTTGAGTTACCAAAGATTTCAAAATGTCCAGGATGTTTAATACTTTTTAAAAGGTTGAAAATACGCAAGTAGTACTAAGGCTCTAGTGATTTGCAGATGTATTAACTTGTGATATATTACAGTAAGCATATTTTTCCTAGACTTTTGTAAATCTACAAAATTATAGGATTTTTCTAGCACCCAGAAAATTGGATTAAATTGGGTCATTAGATGAAATGGCATTTGTGAATGCTCTGCTATGAGAGGTAACTCCTGAGAAACTATATCTGCATTCCAGATTCTACATCTTAGGCATATCTCCTATTATAATTCACATGGTAGACAAGACACAAAAGATCCATCAATAATCTTCCATTTTAAATATATTTGTTTCCATTAGATAAGCAGTGCTTTTCTAAGGTGGCCTTGTAAATATCAGATTGCATAATATGTATGCTTTGAGTCCGACATCTATATTTTGTGTAATTTTAATTCCTCTAATATGCATAACATATGGTCAATAGCTTTCATGTTTTAATAGCTACAGTACATGGAAGGCGCATTAAGCAAAGCAGAAATCCATTTAAAAGCTTCACAGGCACTCCTTTCTACACACAGAAGGTATATAAGCACTGGACAAATGGATATCTTTAACCTGTTGAACTTGTTGATCAATGATGGAAGTGCTATGGATAACCGAGAATTATTCTTTTGCACTATTGACCCTAGACAGATTGAGCATTGTTAAATGTGGTCAGACTTTTGTTTCCTATGTGGCTTGGTGAGAACAATATTGTTATCTCTAACCAAAGCCTGGGGATTGTGGTTAGAAGGGAATTAAAGCAGTTGTTCCTGGATTTAACCATTTCAGGGTCAGTTGTTCCCTTGTACCTGTATGTTACACTGCTAGGATGGAAACTAGTAAATAACTTGATTATCATATTACCTAGCCCAGTGAAACCTAGAAATAGTTTCTAGATAGCTAGCCTTGAATCAGACTTGCATCAATATTATAGTTTTCCAACTATTAGTGTCTGAACTGTGAACAAAGCAAGTGAGGGCTTCAATTTTCCTTTGCACTCATTGATCAACTACCATCTTCATACATGGTTACTATGCCATTATTTCTATCTCATCTAGAAACAAACATGATGGAAATATTAAGAAAAACATTGTTCAACAGTGGAAGAGACTGCCACAGAAGCTAGAGTTTTTTAAGCAGATGCTGAATATGTAAGCTATATTTCACAGGAAGGAACTTTCAAAACCACCTCTAAGGCCCTTTCCGCCTGAGGCGAGGGAATTGCTCCGTGCCATTACCTACCACTTCTTCTGGGGTCTGAAGCAACGTGGACTGTCCCTGAAGCCCTTCCGTAGGCCTCCTCCATGGTCCAGGGCGAATCGGAGCAGTGCGAGGTCTGTAGATCCGCACTGCTCCGGCTTCCAAAATGGCAGCTTCCAGCTTCCAAAATAGGAGCTCCGGCTTCCAAAATGGCAGCTTCTGGCTTCCAAAATGGCAGCTTCCAGTTGGTCGTGGGTCCCAACCAACCACTGAAGCTTGCCACACCTAAAGCCCACCCTCCGCAGGCTCGCATTGGTGTGAGCCTGTGAATCTGCACAAGGGAGCAGGAACGCAATGGCGGGTTCCAGGAAAATAAAGACTTGTTTTTTCCAGTCTTTCAAAAACATGCTGGAGGACCACTTGGGGTTGTTTTGAAGCGGACTGAGGTGCGGATCCTCGGTAAGTAGTCCGCTCCTAGTCCACTCCAAGGTGCAGACGACCTCAGTAAGAGGACGCACTGCCCTGTTCTAATTGCCTGGTGCAGAAAGGGCCTAAGTATTCCTTGCCTAAGAAACCCCTCTGAAATCCATGGGCTCTCAATATGTCAACAGGGAACTAGAAGGCATACACTGAATGACTACCTATCAGAGACTCTGTACTGATGGATTTTCTACACCAATAGAGGACTGGACTAACTGACCTTCATTCTTCTGGCTTTATGATTGTACAGTTCCATGAATGCCTAGAGTGTGCACAAAGGAACCAAATAGCCAGGAAGATGGTGGAAGAGATGTATCTGAGTGTGTCAAACATTCCAGGTTTTCAAATCAAGTGACAGACAATGGTACATAGGAAAAGAATGAAGCAGTGGGTAACAGAGGCCCTTTTTGCATGGCATTTGCCATGCGAAAGGTCCTCCGGAGTGTCGTGCAATTGTGAGGAGCATTTCAGATGACATCCTCACAATCGCACAACGGTACCAGGGCCGGCAGGTGCTGATCATGCACTATTTCATTTTTGGCCTGTAACTGAAAATGGTGCGTGATTGCGCATCGCTCCAGGGCCCCACGTGCACTTACTATGCGTGTGGAGCCTCCAGAGCCATGGGTCTTGTGCTTCCTCTCCCAGCGCAGCCTGGGAAAATGTCCAGCTGCACTGTGGAAGGAAGAGGCAGAGCCCTCATGCTGCCTGCAGGCCAGCAAGCAACTCCTGAAGAGCCAAAGCAGTGGGGATGCGAGAGCTTCTCGCAAGAGGCTGCTCGCATGATCCTTGCGCCCCAGCACTGAGAAAAGGTAAGTTGTGGAAAGGGCCAGAGCCAAGAAGCAACAGACAGATCACCTTACTTATACAGTGTCAAGGTATGTGGCCCCCTCCTTGGCCCACACCCTGGGCATTTACCCAAACTGTGTGTGTATTAACTACCACAAAATGAAAACTGACTGGAAAACTAAGACAAAAAAGAGAACAAAATTTTCTTAACCATAGAACTTCTAATTTACAGAAATCCAAATTAAAATCTTTCCTACAAACACATTATCACCACAAGCGATGTGACTTTTATGGCTTAATTCACTCCATTGTCTATGAACATCACCCTGGAAGAGTGACATTGGCCCTTTCTGAACCCTGCCTTTTAGTGGAGTCCTCCAGTGGGGATCCCAGTATCAACTCTGCCAGGAGGCGATTGCAATAGTAGCACTCCCCTCCACACTGGCTGTCTCCGTCATGAAGGAAACACCATGGCCACGCCTCTTTCTTCTGCAGTGCAACCAGGTACCTTCCCAGGAAGTGCAGCCATTGCATTTCCCAGGCTTCTGCAAGACAGATAAGTCCGTGATGGTGGTGGATTGTGGAAAATCCATTAATCATTTAATCTCTGATTGTGCCTCCTGGGGATGGGGAAGGACAGGACTGCGATGACATCATGCAGAGCTGTCATCGCAGTCCCATCCCTCTCCTGTTCTCATAGGGGGTTGGGAGGGTGGAGTGGAAAGGGCCACTGCTAACTGCAAATAAATAAATAAATAAATAAATAAATATCCAAACCACTTTTGTTTACTTTTGACATTTGTATCTTAGCCTCCAAGGAGGCTTAAAGTAGCATTTAGGGCTTACTCTAACCAACAGAGTAGGCAAAAAAAAGGTTGTAACATCTTGAAAAATAAAATACTGCACTAAACACCTCTAAAGAGAGGCATCAAAGTCTAACTGAAATTTATATTTTCTTTATATAAGTTCTCATATTGAGTTATAAGTAGGGATGGGCCAAACAAATTTGCAAATCCAAATCCCCGCGCCAAAACAGGCAAACCAAATCTTTCAAATCCACCAACCAGTTTGTTGGAGACCAGGACACCTGAAAACCTGGGAGAACAAACACACAAGGGGAGATGGCAAGTAGCTGAGTTTTGCCCTTGGAGTAAGAATGGCCTTTGCTAACAATTTCAGAAATTTCATCTGGGGTTGTATTCTAATATATTTAAATTGAACATTTAATATTTAAGTTCAGCACTATTTTCTGTGCTGAAAATCAATGACATGTATACATACTGGGGTCAGTGGGCCTGACGCCTTTCAGAAGTAGTGGGGCAGAGGTCAAGGTCACACAATCTCATCCAGTGATTGCCACATGTAGGCCAGTGTACCTCTTTCCACAAGACCAGTGCCTTGTTGTAAACCTATAGCTAGAAGTGAAATGTCTGTCATGGTTTTTCATGAGCCACATGACAAAGCACATGTAGCAGAAAGGAAAAAGTGTTTTTAAAAATTGGCGACTCTGGGGCCCACCAAAGGCCTGATTAGCTGGAAGGTACAATCTTCTTGAGATTTCAAAGACAAATGAAAGATTCCTTTGCATAGCTCCCTTGCAAAGCTCTTTCAGGCACAATTCTGGGGTTTGTAGTTTTACAAGGTGTCACAGCCGTCTCTGCCAAAGTGTGCTGGTGCATCATCAAACTACAAACTCCATGATGCCATAAGGAACTATGCAAAGAAAATCCAACTTTGATGTAGATTATCCCTGTACTGTAGTATGTGGCCCTGTTTACACAAGCAGGAAAATGTGGCATTAATCCACATTAATATGAGGGCCATCATGTCATTTTCAATCTGGGGAGATCCTGAGGCAAAGCTATGACAATTGTCCTGGCCAGATTTCTTCAGAGGGAGGTTTGCTTTTGCTTAGGCTTTTGCTAAGGCTGAGAGTGTGTCTTACCCAAGATTATCCTTCTTTCCCTTGCTTTTTAAACCCCCTTTTAAAAAAGGATTCAAAAGATTTGAGATTTGTGAGATTCATGGATTCCCAGAACCTTCCAGGAATTCAGATTTGGAAAATTCTGGATTCATCCCATCCCTAGTTTTGAAATTAATAGCAACTGTATAGTGGAGAAGATTGTTCTTCCCTTGGAAGGAAGAGAGATTTCATGGAATGAAGAAACTGCAGAACAGTATTAATTGATTTCATTGAAAAGCATTTATATGTTGTCCTTGTAGTGAAGGGTAAGCAGGCAATTCATGAAGTGTCTTAAGATGTATCTGTGTCTTTGTAAATAAATTGTTTAGAGTTCTCAGATTTCTAGCTAAATGGCTCCAAAGTTTATTGGGCCTCATGCTGGTGTTGGTTGAAAATAGGAGCATGCAATTAATGTTCAATTACAGTGCTTTGAAATCAGACAAGGAGGCACCATTGGCGCAGTCCCAAGAAAACATTCTATATCAGATACAAATCAAAGCTGCTGCTCCTAACAGCTAACATGAAATTCATTTTAATACACTGCATGCTTAGCATGTTGCCAATCAATTTTCCATTTCGATTTTGTAAGACGGCTGTGCATGAAGTGTAAGCTAAGGCTGCCCTAGGTAGTCAAGCTTTTAAAAAATATATGAATGAACTGTTGTATGAAGAAAAACTTCCCAAATTCTGTCCTTTTGATGATACAAGAGTATGCCACTTTGACTAATATTGCAAAATTACTTTGGAACAATAAAGTCAAAAAGTGAAAAGCTTTCCAGTTAAATAAACCATTATAATAGCTGGTGGTTATAAAAACCTTTTCAGAAGTCTCCTGTTTCTGAGGCTTTAAAAATTATGAATGAAGTGAATGTAATTCAAGAAAAATGACTATTTTTCATTCAGTTTATAGTCACCCTAAATACTGTATGATTAAACTTCAATGATCTGATGGATGAGCTGATTCACTTAGATAAATAATGACCATCACCATCTTTAAGACAAAAATACAACTCTAAAACAAACATCTGGCAATGAATTGTCCAGCTCATTATAACATCACAGGGGCTTGTTGTCTGGCCTTTGGGTTCTTCCTTTTTCTATGTACAGTTTCAAAATGAGCTGAGGAAAGAAGTTCTATAGTGTACTGTTCAATTTCCCATGATTTTAAGTCTCTTGGGATGTTGACACCCATGCTCACCAGAGAGACTGGGAACTATGGGAAGTGTTACTTATATTGACATTCCAAGCCCAAATTTCTGTGCAGCCAGTATCCCAGCTCCCCCTGCTGTTCCTTCTCTTCTTAGTACATCTGTTGAAGAGTAGGAAATGGGGAAGGTCCAATGTCCCCTACTTTGGGGCCCAAGTGCCTCCTATATTTCAGATTCAACTCAGAGTTGTGTTTAATTCCCAGATATCCTGTAGACAGCCAGTAAATTAATCCAGTTACTTGAATTATTTCTTAAGCAGATACTGGTGTAATTCTATTCTCCAGCCCTAGGAAAAATGAATAAATAAATTCCCAGATAGAATTAGGCTATATCCTGAGTAGGACCACAAAGTAAGTTTCCCTCTACCGTCCATGTATGATACAATTTGTGTTAAATAAACCTATATTTATTAAGTCTCAAAATCTAGACAAGGGTGAGTTAAAGGGAAATGAAACATAGGGTTCATTTCACCTCAGACCTCATATTTCAGTGCACCTAAATTAATATTTTTTTAAAAAAAAAACTCTGAAGTAATGCAATTAATTTGGGAAGAATCCTAACGACAGTGTTTGTCTCTCTCTTACAATATCTATTTCCCTTCTTGTTTATTTTGGCTGCTTTTAGGCAACCATGGTGATATTAATTTCCTCTTTTAACAGTTTTGAGTACAATGAGGAATAATAACATAATTTCCCCACAAAAAGCCCCTTAGGTCCAGAGCATGTGCTTCTAAGCTGCATACACAGATAAACAATACTCAGTCTTGCTTCCAGCTTCAGTTCAGGTTGAATGCCTTCTGTCACGACGCAAAGTTTGCTTTCCCCCTGTGAGGTACAGCTCGCTATGTTCAGGGCCTCAGCCCTGTCAACTTGTCTCCCTTTTGGGCTCATTTACTAAGAGAACGTGCAGGAATCAGCCATGGGGAAAAGGAAAACTCACAGTGACAAACTTAATATCTAACAAGGTTCTCTGTGCCCCAAGGCCTGTCAAAGCCATACTCCTTAACTGTGTGTGAACAAACCACTTTAGCCTAGACAACAGACATCTCACCGATTGAAGACATCTTAAGCTCCCTTTTCTTCCTTCTTTTTTTTCCCCTTCTGACCTTTCTATTTTCACCCTTTCTCTTGCCATTCTCCATCCGCTGATTTTTATTTCAGGCTCTGTATAGGTCTAGGTCAGGGTTAAATGAGTCTCCAGTTGTAATGCTCACAGGAAATGCCAGACCACAAAAACCAGCATGATGGTTATTTACCATAACCATATACAAAACCACAAGCAGCAAAGGTTCCCTCAAATACTTTGGAGACCTTATACATCTCTTCATTAAAACCTGACAGTGCTTGTTATATCACTTTGTTTCAAAGTCACCAACAAGCAAAGATAGGCATTTTAAAGCACACACTTGTTGAAAATGAGTTGTTGCTGTAAGGAATTTTTTCAGAAACAATGTTATTTTTTAAACACATCAACCCTTTCTTCAATATTTCCCTCTGTGTGTCAATATTATTTTCTCTTTAATTGGTTTTCATCTTGCTGCATTTCCATAAAGGAGATCTCATTGATAACGGGCTATGAAATGTTTTAATTGCTCATAAATAAAGCATCTTTATTGTATACAATAAAGTCATCCGGCTTCATGACTTGCGCTGTGTGCACCACTGTGTCACAGCAATCCATTATCATCAATCAAATGTTTTTAAGAGATACAGAATTCTGGTTGGTGGTTTCATATATTACAAGATGGCATACAATATGGTCAAGAATTTTCGAATTACTGTCCTTGACACTGAACCTATCTATACAGTGACATCGTAACATTTTGGCTGGACTAGATTAGCGCCTATTTAACAAACACATAATGGTCATGAATAAGCCATAATGTAAACATCTGGAAATGTATACATTGTTATGGATAAGTCATAATGTAAACATCTGTATGTAGATACAAAGGCAACTGCACTGATCTTTATGAAGACGGGGGAAATATTTGTGTTAATACACTACATCAAAGCAAGCTGCTGTAGTTACTTATAATAATGGTTCTGTCTGTTCAAAAGTAATGCTGTAAATCAGCCTTATTTTTAAGGAAATGTATTGTGAGGTATCTTGAAGAAGTGTGTTGTGAGGTACTTACTAGACAATCCTGTACATTTCTGCTAGGAACTGCTATTGAGTTCAATGAGAATTACTTCCAACTGAAGCCTAAATCCAATTGCTTGTTTCACCTAGAATAGACCCATTGAATCACTCATTAAATAATGAGTCTACACTTTTATAAATCCTATTGTTTTGGTGGGTCAGCTATAGATGGGGCTAAGAACTAGATGTCAGCCTCATATGTATGGGATTGAGGCCTTTAATATTCTAACTACTCATTTAACCCAGCTGTACATTCACGCAGGAAGTCTCTAGAAAGATAAAGCCCTGTTAGGACCCAGACTAATAATTTGATGTTATAGGAGAGTAGGTTTTGATTGAACATTAGAGGGAACTTCTTGACAGTTAAAGCAGTTCAGCACTGGAACCAATAGCCAAGAGTGATGGGGTCTCCTTCTTTGGACATCTTCAAAAAGGCTGGATAGCAGCCTGCTAGGGATGCATTAGTTAGAGATCCTGCACTGAGCAGAGAGTTGGACTCAATGGCCATGAGGCCTGTTCCAACTCTGATTCTGTGGCCCTTTTCGCACCTTACCTTTTTGCGGAGGTGGGGGGCAGCGCTCACGCAAGAAGCCTTCGGAGGAAGGCTTTTGCATCCCTGCTGCTTGGGCTCCGCAGCAGCTTCCTGGTCGCGTAAGCACCCCACCCACACCCTGTCCCTTCCTACCGCAGTGCTGCCTGGGAGTTGAAGGCTAGTGCTGAGGCAGGAAGCGCAACCGGCGCGGCTCAGGAGGCTGCACACGGCAGGTAAGTGCGCTCCATGCCCCTGAGCATCGTGTGACCACACGGCATTTTCGGCTTGAAGCTGAAAATAAAAAAATCCATCAGCGGTTCGCGTCACGCTCTTGAGCGTCACGTAAATGTGAGTGCATCATGCAGACCACTCCTCACATTTATGCAGCGCTCAAGGGGCCCTTTCGCTTAAGGAATGCCTTGCGAAAAGGGCCTGTGATTGTGTTAAAAGATAACTTGTGATCTACCCTTTCAACAATTACATGTTTGAGACAAACACTTTTAAAAATAGTATAGGACGAAGCAATAGAAAGATGCTGAGGCTTAAGAGAATCCCTGAAAGTCTGGAGATAAGCCTCTCTTTGATTTCCCATAAGTACCTGCATTCTTATTTATTAGTCAGATCTTTGGTCTGTGGTCACTAAAGCTGAGTTTACAGATCTAGAGAGAATGCCAAAGGTGTGCGGAGGAAGGGTAAATGAAATATTCCTCCATTTCAGTTTTTGAAGATGAAACTAGCTAATTTTAGTGGCCTAGAAATAATTCCACTGTAATCTTTTTATAAGGACATTTCTCTTGAAAAATAAAACCCTTTTTGGTATCAACCTTTGTCCTTATTGCTGCTCCTGCAGTACCATCCTCCAGACACACACACGCACACATCTCACCACTAAAAGATATAGTCCAGGTTTGTTCTGTTATATTAAACAAAATGTTGCAATACTACACAGCCAATCAAACTTAGCTACATAATGGGATCATTTATCCTATGGCATATAGAAATTCATTTTATCTTTGGACAAAAACCACCCTTTACAATCTAAAATAGTGCTATATACGTACATGATAATATACTTGTTTAAATATTTTCCCCTCTGCTTCCTTTTTCTTGCTTTCACAAATGTGTGTGTGAGAGACAGTATTCTTGTTTCGGGTTCAGCTTGCAACAGGCATGGTTTCCCACCCCCATCTCTAAAGTTTGAAAGATGGGGGACTGCCATTTATCAGATAAGATATACTTGTTTGGAGGTCCTTCTTGTCAGCTTCTGGTTACCTGGGCTCCCAAACTGTGCATAACAGTATAATCCAAACAGGCAGATTTGGCATTAACACTCCACATAAGCATTCTTAAGCACTGGAATTTCAGGACATTTAACATGGGAGAAGAAGTGGGCAGCTTTCCAATTTTTTAGTCTATTTTATTTGTGTAAACAAAGTAGTGCTACACACACACATAGAGAGAGACCTTGAGAAAGAACATAGACTACGCATTGTCTGTCACATTCTTCTACATTGACTGTAAGGAATGCATGTATTCTACATGCATGTAAGGAATCAAACAGTTTACATCAGAATTATCTTAGGAAGCATCACCCAGAAACAGCCATAGAGACTTATATCTGTAAGGAATTAAGCATCTTACATATCACTGTAACATAATCATTGTTCAGGGATTCTACATCCCTAAATAGGCATCCCTGGGGGAAAAAACATATTTTCCAGAGGCATTGTAATTGCACTGTAGTATCCAATAGCCTGTATAATAGCTTGCTAATAAGAGGGAAGGAAGAATTTCTCTCCTTCCCTCTTACTTGAATTTTAAGGTTATTTACCAGGCAGGAACAGCATCAGCAGCAAAAAGAAAGTCTGTCAGAGACAGGTACATGTGACCTTCTTGTAAGCAGCTTCTTTTTGTGACTTGGGAGGTAGCTTTTATATCATTTCTATCATCTATCTACTTGCTACTGAGAAAGTCAGTGATGGTGGGTGCCCTGGTTTTTTCATCCTCTTGAAAATAACACTTTCAGTGTCTGTCCTCACTTTTTTGTTTCTTCCTCCTTCTTATCCCCTCAAAGACCTCCTGAGCTCGCCCTCTTGTCTTCTCTGGTTTAGTCCTACCCTAACCTAACACCCAAGAGTCTCTTCCAAACCTGTGACAGGCATCTGTTCAATTAGAGACTAGTTTAACTGGTCTCTGTTATTTGTCAACAAAGGTTTTACCATCCATTTGTAAAGGAGATTTTACTGGCCCTCTATACAAGGCCACTAAGTATCCATAACCCAAGACCACCATTATTCCGACTATCTGACATCAGATGATTGCATCATATGTGATTCTTTCGGCGTGATTCAGCACTATCATACCAGTGTAGTACGCCTTGTCTAGACTCTCCACTCTTTATATTATATTTAGGCTTATTTTATCTTATATTTTCAGAAGTGGCTGAATGTCAGAACCAGATTGTAAACCTGTACTTTTAATATGTTTCTGCCAGTTCGTAGATATTTTACTTTTTACTCCAGTCACACTTTCTTCTTTTCTAGACTTTCTTCTATTCTAGTCTTCTATTCGTACTTTCTTCTGTTCTATTCACGTTGTTCTTCTTTGCAAAAAATATAGCATCTACCCTTTCACCAGCTTAATAATAATAATAAAATTTATTTTTATCCCGCCTCTCCCAGTGGATCGAGGCGGCATTACAGAAATATATAAATACTTGAAATAATGCTTGAAATAATAAGCATTGAAATAATAAGCATTGAAATAAGCTTGAAATAATAACAAGGTCTTTTCAGCTACTTGTACTTCTGATTTTTTTTTTCTTTTTGAGAGAGAGAACTACTATCCAAAAGTTGGGCAAAATTATGTTGCAAGAGTTTCAGAATGACCAGGTTCCCAAAACAGAACTTTCCCAGAAAGCCACACCTTCTTGAAAAAAGTTTAGAAATATGGGAATTCTTTTGTGGGATTAAATGGGAGAGAAAAGGAACAAGTTTATGGCAGCCAAGAATTAAAAAAAAAAAAAACACCCAGGAGAATTCAAACATGCAACATGCAGACTGGTGTGTCTTTCTTTCCACTTCTCATTCACCATCCTGCTATTTTTTCATAGACAGAAATGAAATCTAGAGTGTCACCCCCGGTCACCTTTGGTCGAACTTGGCCAAACTATGACTGTATCAGCCACAGTATTTCCCAGCTCTCCCATCAGAAAAAAATGGGGAATGGTTCAGGTCCATGTGATGACAGCAACTTTAGCCTTGTGGCTTTAAACATCATCTTCCAAGCTAACCATAAAATCATGTAATTCCTTTAAGAAATTTGCAGAGATAATAGATACAATATAATTTATATTAATTTTTAAAACAAATAACTTAGAGTTCTGCTTTTTGACCTCCAAAAGACAGCTTGTTATTCTGAGATAAACAAGCAGCACTCTTTTTGATACCCCTCAAAGAAATATACACCTCTCAGAAATAAGGTGCTTTGTATAACAGAAGTCCTGAGTATGCCTTTAGCTGCTGTACATAATTTCTTTCCTTTCCATATTGGGTGTAAGTTTATTTTTTGGTGCTTGGAAATACATAACACATCAACATACAGATACTTATATTAATTATATTATATTACATATTTATATGGTAATACATAGGGCTTTTCTGCCCTGCACTGTTATAGTGCTATTATTCCACTTTCAATATTCTGTGGAATTCTGGGGTTTGTAGTTTACTAAGGCCAAAGAGCTTTCTGGCTAAGAATTCTAAATGCCCCTCCCTAAATTGCAAACCCTAGGATTCCGTAGGATGTTGAAAGTGGGATAATAGCACTATAACAGTGTAGTGCAGAATGATCATAGACACAAAGGTCCTGATGTTGTGATCTAAATACAGAGTACCCTACCATGCTGATAAAGTAGCCCTGAATAGCACACAGCACCCTGGCTCCCAAACAAGTAGCAAAATCTTAATTTCTCTTTAAGGAAGCAGAGTTTTGTAGAAGTGGTCCCTTTTTCTTCCCGCAGAAAAGCAGGGATATAAGCAAACAGAACTGCCATAAAATAGCATGCCGATCCATAGATTAAGATAAATGTCCTTTATTGGATGAAATAAGGCACAATTTGTAGAAAATTAAGCACTTTTCTCGTTGGTTTCAATGGAACTAATAGTATTTCACAATGGCCAGATTGTGGTAATAATATTTTCTGCCTTTAACACAGTGTCTGCCTCTCATTCACCATGTAGTCTGCTTTTGTCCACAGGGGCTCAAGGTTATCACCTTGCAAGAACAAAATGACATTTAAAAACCCAGCCAACCCAAATCTGATCTTTCTCCTTTGATGTCATTGTACAAGTAACAACAGAGAAAGGTCTCAGGACAAAAGTGTAAAAACATATCCTGAGTAAGGCACAAATAGTGGAGGGGAAAAGAATTTAAAACACTGAGCAGATTAATGCTGTCTCCTGATATCCTTTCTCACCCTTCATTCCCTGGGGGCCTCATTTTTCAACTGGCTGAAAAAATCACTTCAAGATAGAGAAATGAAGTAGAATATAAGTGTTCAGAGTAATTGGCTGGTACACTGAGCCATCCATCAATAATTATTGCTGGGTGGGCTGTATCTCATTAGACTTTTAAAAGTGAAAGATTCTACAGCATATTTTGTCTGCTTTCGATGTACTCTAACAAGATCAGATAAATTGAGTATTTTGTCTCTCACTCTTTTGAAACAAAATTTTCTTAAAAACTGAAAACACTTCCTATTTACCAGTGTTTTCCAATGAGGGTGTACAATTACTCTCTTAGGTTTCAGTCTGGAGTTATCTGAACCCAGGAACTTGAATGTAAAAATATTCTATAAAAGGTACACTTCAATCTGTCTTATTTTTAGTTTTTTCCTGTTCTTTTCTAAATTGGGTACCCTACCCTTCAACAGCCAATTAAGACTCCTAAGAAATTTATTTATTTTATTTATTAAAACATTTTAAACCTACCCTATTCCCAATGATCTTAGGGTGAATTACAATGAAATCAATTTAGAACTATTTTAAACAGTAAAAAAAAAAAATTAAAGCTTGAAAGCATATTAGATCATTTATAATTTAAAACAAGACAATATCAAACCAGCTTAAAAAAAATAATGCAAACTTTTGTTGTTGGATGCTTGCCCATTCATGGTGCCCCTAAAGCAAACCTATTACAGGGTTTTCTTATCAGATTTGTTCAGAATAGGTTTGCCATTGCCTTCCCTGAGGCTTGGAAAGTGAGCCCAAGGCCACCCAGTCAGTTTCCATGGCTGAGCAAAAACTTGAACCCTGATCTCTGAATCCTAGTCCAACATCTAAACCACTATACCTTGCTGACTCTGGATTCATTTCGCACTGGACTGCTACACGCTCATTATTCCACTTGCAAATCCCTTGGATTCCTGGGGTTTGCAGTTTTGGGAGGGGCCGCCTGGCCCCTCCAAAACTACAAACCCTAGTAGATCTGCAAGTGGAATAATAGAGCTATAGCAGTCTATGCAATGGCCAGATGCAAACTGTAGTACATCATACAAGAGATAGTTTTTAAAATATAAAAGAAAATAAGAAAAACATCACAGGATAAAACCCCCAATCGATAAAAATATAACAGCTAAAAAACAGAACCTCAACTTACAGATTTTTTTTTAAATGGAAAATTAGGTCTTTGCCTAATAGGAATGGGGAAATCTGTCTTTTTCTCCTTCATTACATTTTTTTAAAAAAAATGTCTTTCTAACCCATATGGAAAGTTTGTTAAATTTGGGAAATTCTTACAAAACAAACTGCACTGAAATTCTCCCTCATCTGCACCAACCAACTTCATTTTTTTAGCAAGAGCTGTATCCAACACAGAAAGGACCATTTTGTACTTGCCTGCCATGAGACTGTTAAAAATGAGGAGGAAGGTTTGGAAAAACATGATAGCAACTCTAATAGAACTCCAAGATTTAGTTCTGGGTTGTTGTTGTTTTTAAAAAAAGTTTCTCCAAAATGCAAATTTGTGAGCTGCGGCAGTGAGGACCCACTCTGAGCCACAACCCAAGCACCAGGTAAGTCTGATGGCCGCTTTTCATTGACTTACATTGTAAAAACAAAAATAGCTGTAACTTTTTAAAAAAAAATTCACACATCTGCATAACTTGCAGACATGGTAGACACTGAAAGTGAGACAACCTAGCCCCGTTTCAGAGATTTTGTGCTAAACTCATGTAAAATTTGCATTTAAAAAAAACACCACCTCCAGTTTCTAAAAGCTTTTATTGTCTGCTTATTCTTAGCAATTCATTTCACTCCTTTTGTTCGAGCACTGATCCCAGAACAACAGTCCACTATGTCTGTTAAAGTTTAATTAAGATGTATGATCATGATCATGATGACAGAATACATGAAGAGACGCTACTTTTTTCCTTTATTCTAATGGCAGCCCAAATAGTAAGATTCAATGACATAGCATGAGGAAGTAGGGGGAAATGAAAGGATGCTTTATTTATTATTGCCAGCAATCCAAGTGGTGAGACCCATATGATGATCTATCTGTTTGCTCTTAAAGCATTAAATGATTTGGGCTGGTACTAGAAACTTCCTTCTGATAGCCCCTGCTCCTCCACCCCATGTCTTTCAGTGTTGCCTTCCTAAGCATCTTATGGGAGAGGTGCTAAGCAGTACCGCTGTCATCAGCTTCTGTTCTTGTTTTATGTGTCTTCTGCCTAGCTACTTTGACTTCATTTTCTGTTATCCTGAACAAGACTGCTTGGAGCTGCTCCTTAAAGTTGCAGCCAGCTGCCACTGCTGTTGTGTTCCTTACTGTAGTTGATTTGCCATCTCCGGTGAAGGCAGATATCAATCCAGGAATCTTATTCACTTTAAAATATTTCCAGACAATGCTTTGCCTTGTCTGTGGGAACTCAGACTGTCTGCCTTCCATCCAACACTTCCGTAACAAAACAGAACAAAAAAGGGAAGGGTGGACATTTGTAGTGGGAAGATAAATTTTGCTACCATACACAGACAAATCAACAAGAAAAACAAAGACAGTTATTCAACAAGAGAAAAGAAAATTAAAGGTTCAGTGAGACCAACAACAACCCATTTTTCAACACTCTTTCATGGTCTACTACTAATATATAGCAAAGAAATGCCAGAAGAGATTAACTGTACAACTTCCTTGACCTCACATAATCCTGCCTATATGGACTGTAACTGGAGAGTGCTAGGAAGATTGCACATTATGGCCATTTCCGCACGGGGCAAGGGAATCGCCCCGTGCTGGTACTTACCAGACTTCTTGGCTCCACGCTTGGGTCCAGGCTGGTCCAGAGCAGTGCGTGGCCGCCGCTCCCCACTGCTCTGGGGACAAAAATGGCGGCTTCTGGTTGGTCGTGGCTCTCCACCAACCGCTGAAGCTTGCCAGCCTAAATCCCGTCCCGGCAGATTGCAGGTTCACACTGGTGCGAGCCTGCAAATCTGCACCGCAGCCTCCATGCTTTTGAAAGACCTGCTTCAAGCGGTCTTTCAAAAGCATACTGGATGACCACTTCGGGTCGTTCCGGAGCGGGCTGAGGTGCGGAACTACACTAAGTAGGTCCAACCCAGTCCACTCCCAGGTGCAGACGTCCTCTCTGGAGGACACTCTGCACTGTTTCTTTAAGCCCATGCGGAAATGGCCTAAAGCTGTCAATGAGCTCTCCTCCTCCTCCTCTTTCACATCATCCCACATCATCTTTTTTCTGGCTAGTTTTTGTGACCAAATCTCTGGATCATTCTGAGATGTTGTACTGTGGAACTGTAAGAGATTGTGAGATTGTAAGATTGTAAGCCTGAGGGTGAGGAACTGTTCTTGTAAAGCACTATGTACAGTGATGGTCCTATATAAATAAATGACGAATGACAATAACTGAATTGAACCATTCAGAACATCCTGGAGATCATACAAATTGGTCTGAATAAGCTCAATTTACTTCATTGTTCACTGTTCGGTTGAATCAGTGGTTGAATCAGTCCTGTATTACAGATTTCTATACATCTTTTCTGCCTTCATTCTGTATTGATATTGTAACAGAGGAAAGTGGCATTTAATATTTGAAACTGAATAATGGAATCCATTTAAAGAGTCAGGAAAATAATTTCTGCATAAACTGGACTACCTACTTTGAGTTTTAGTGTTACCATAGGTATAACAAAAATTTCTTAAATTGCCTCACTTCTTGATATTAGCTCATTATGGAATTTCATCAAAGACTTTGGGTGTATTCAGACGCAACACTGAACTGCTGAAATCAATGAGAATTCAACAGTCTCTTCATGTCCCAGATTTCATTCCTCATATCTTCCACTAGCTCGGTACTTTATAGTTCATTCTGTTGTCCTTTGTCATGATTGCAAAACCTGTAATCCCTTTTTTAAAAAAAAAAAATCTGTTTTTTACTGCCTACCATTTCATCTTAGCCTAATGAAGAATATGTGAACTCAGAATGTCACTTCTCTACATTTCTATGAGTAATTTTTGCCAGTAAAATATGTGTTGTCTGAGATTTAAAAAAAATCTATATGCCTATCTGAGCATGACTGCACATATACCACTGTTTCTAAACCTTTCGTCTTTATCCAGGTCCTCATACATCATCATTCTGCAAGATCACCTATTTCTGCAGGCTAGAGGCTGCAGAAGAAAAATTAAAATATTAGTTCTTGTGTAAATTTGGAAGCCTTATACATGACTATTTGAATCTCAGCCATCATCTGTTCAGCCTACAGGATTCTTATTGTCTAGAGCCATTTCTACCCTACACTGTTATAGTGCTATTATTCTACTTTCAACATCTTATGGAATCCTGGGATTTGTAGTTTACTGAGGCCAAAGAGCTCTCTGGCTGAGAATTCTAAATGCCCCTCCCTAAACTGGAATAGAAGTAGAATAATAGCACAATAACAGTGTAGCGTGAAAATGGCCTAGACCAACAGGATAGTAGCACCCATTCACTAAATGACTTTTCCCATTCCAGGATCATAGTCCCCTGCTCAATCCGCTACACAACACTTGCTCCGATGTGGTATCTGAATTCAGTACCATTCTAAAAACTAAATCAAGTCCATGGAGACTAAAATATAATCATGAGCTAAAAGAGGGGCAAATGTAGTTGGATGGTAGGGTAAACTCCAAAAAAAAAAAAAAAAGGGATGGTAAACTATTAGAAATTCTCTAGTTGAATTCAGTCTGTTACTCAAATTATGCTGACAGTCAATCCAAGTTCAAGATTTGGTGTTGTATTTGAGATTAGGGTTATTCACATTAAATAAACATTTTGTTTTTGTTTGCCATCAGGTCAACTTTGATGTATGGTGACTCTGTGAATGAGAAGCCTCTAAGAATCTTGATCATCAACTGCCCCATAATTTATTATATATTTGTTTATTTATAAATAGTTTCTTATATACCTCTGATCAGATGTAGATGGGCTTGCAAAAGTAAGAATTTGAAATGTGATTTCCTCCTCTTTCCTAGAGCTTCCTCTGCCTCCTTCTGATTTCTACAGCACTCACTTGTTTACCAAAAGATATTTAGACTCCTTAAAGTAATTATCCTGGCCATGCAGGGAGAACTCAAAATTATAACAAAAACATGGCTTCTTCTGGCACAGTCACAGCAAAGCTTCACTGCCATTACACTGGCCCATCAAGTGTTTTCTCTCAGCTAGTAATGCTTCCATGTGTGGTGACTCAGCCAGCTTTTTTTTGAGGAGGAGGTCTTGGGGGAATGGGTGTAGCCAAATATGGGTCTCCATTAACATCTAAAGAAAAAACTGTAGTGTGTATGCATATGTGTGTGTAGCTGGTGCTGGTGATCATGGTATTCTGTACCGGCAAAATATTTGAGATATTTGTAAAATCATAAATATTAGGGTAAGATCTGCAAAATTTCTGAGAGTCACCTCACACTTTCTGTACCTACAAACTACATGTTGACAATTTTTAGGGGCAGCTCAAATTGTTTTACTGCTCAAAACATGCCTCTGAAAACATCTAAGCTAATGTGTTAACTACTTAAATCCAATCAAATTATTTTGCTACATAAAGGAGATCCTATGAACAACTCTCCCCATACCTGCCAATAAAAATGCAGTAAGAATAAATGAAATAACTAAAAATGTACATTCCTTTCATGATACTCAGAATCTACTGTCTGAGATGGCATGTTGCTATGTCTAATGGTGGAGCTGTTATTTCCGCTATGGCACCCCCGGTGAGGACCCCCAGATATCCTTTTGATATCATTTAATTTGGCCTTAGCTGGACTGGTTGCGATTACCTCATCTCACATGTCTGCAAGTTCTCCGGACAAGCACGGACGGAGTGCGGCCGTTAATGGTTTGCATTCCATTCTCCATTGAAGCCAGCAACTCAAACTTCGCCCGAAGCTTTAGGGAACTTCCCGCCACAAACTCCTCAATAGCCACACAGCTTTCAGTCAAGTTACTCTTTTATGTTGGGCCATCAACATCTCGGCTAGAGTATTGTATTTACATGCAAATCCCATCATGTTAACAATGACCTCACCAGATCCCTTGTCCAGCACCGAAACCTCTTTTGTTCTCTTTGGGATTGCCATAGCCGAAAGGCACAATCTTCCCTATAAAAACCCTTCATTTTTAACCGATCTTTGGATCACCCTTGACTGCCATCCTGCCTTGCCGCTGGTGTGTTTAAAGGACTCCCCTCAGCGCCCCCACACTGAGCTTTCTTCCCCGAATCTCCAACTTCTCCCCAGGACTACGGAACAGGTCGTATTGCCTCTCCTACAACTCTTTCTTTTCTAAGCTAGTTAGTTTATGTTTGTCTTCTGTGTGTTCCTGTTTAATAAAGAAGTGTTCATTATTTTAACACCTTGTCTAGCCACTCTCTAACCTGACGCTGTATACATAGGGTAAAAGATCTCGCTACGTTACCCTGCCTCTCGCTAGCAAAACCAGTGCTCTGAGTTCTAATTTCCCCATCTTTGGTATTTTAATTGGCAAAGCCGGGTGCCCCTAGCGGGACCCCCCAATTTCAGGGTAACAGAGCCAGCCTTGCCAGTTAGTGATCTTTGGTATTATTTAAGAGTTTCTTGATCGTATCTGTAAACTATTATACATATACATATACAAACATACGTTCTTACATATTTTCTAACATTCTCACATCAGACTATCCAGCTAATCAGATATCTGACATTCCAGATTCCTAAATCTCATCAATAATCATTGTATTTAAATGAAATACTACTTATAGGAGCCAAAGAAATCACTCTACACCAGCCTCTATACTCATACACACAAATTTAGTCTTTCAATACATTAATTGAAGATGGTCCCCATCTATTTTCCAAAAAATTGCTCACACTTTCCCAATCTTTTCTAAACCTGTTCAGGGATTTAATTTAATAGAATGGACAATTTATCTATTTGCATTAAGTCATAAATCTCCAATAGCCAAATGTCAATTCCTGGTACCCCCTCTTTTTTCTAATCTTTAGCATATAATAGTCTTGTTTAGCTAGATCGTATCTGTAAACTATGAAGCACAATTTTATTCTACAAATTACAAGCATTTTAATGTACAAGCTGTTTTCAGAAGAACATTCTCTGTTATTTTAAGTGTGAAATAAGCTGGACTTCATTTTCATAAATACAGTTGACACCCTGAGTTGCTCTCAGTGAATCTGATGGAATCAGCTTGCTAGATGTACAATGTGCATGTGTGTGTGACTTCAACTCACCTGTCGACTCACGCCAACCCCATGAATTTAGCTCTTTAAATATTGCCCTACTGACAGATATAATTACAGAGTTTGCATAACACAGACGGAAAGTGTGGTCTCATGTGAATTTTGAAATGGCAGTTTGTCTTCTTTTAGCCTGTGGTTTATCTAATCAGCCTTGACCTCTGAACAAAGTGATTGTGTGTGTGGCATGACAGTCACAGAAGTACAGCCATGCAGTGGGTAGGGCGGATGGTACCTGAGGTCTAACCACAGAGACTTGGTATGTTCCAGTGGTTGCATTTTTAAGGGCCTTTATCCTCAGCTTCTTAAACACTGTATGGTTTTATGATTTCACTCTTCTACATGTGTACTATCATCCTTGAATTCTGCTGCATGTATCAGTTGATCCCACATGGAACTTCAGAACAGTACATGGTCAATGGCATTAACCAGAGTGCATTTGTGCACATTTATTACTGTAGCTGCTATGTTTAGAACTGGATTCTTTACTGAACAAATAGACAGATCCATAAATGAAGAGCCGTTCAAATCAAGTTTCATTTAAAGATATATATAAATATATAAAGCTCAATAAGGTTACCCATAATCTAGAGTTAGGATCTTGAGAACAGACTGAGCAGACACAAAGGTCAACTAATTACAGTCTTCCCCACTTTAATGCTATTTTTCATATTTCTAGTTAAATTATATGAATAATTTCCAAATTTGCATCTATACATGTAAATCAACAGCTCCATGATTTCTTGAAAATCTTGTTTTCTGTTAATGTGTAAATGGTCATCTTACCAGAGACCATAGATTCTACAGCTCCCATTCTGTGAGGAATAGTTTCTTCCTAGGACCCCTTTTACATCACTTACCAAGGGAGACATGGCCGGCCAGTGTGCTGTGTGAGGCCTCAGGCATCTCTAAGGCCAAAACCCTGTTGTAGCTCTGTGCTGGCATAAATGCTATCACATAACCAGTTGCATTTTCTCTCTAGAGCTATATTGAACAGGGATTTTAACCATTTTTGAAGGTGGAAATGCAAATGTTTCACATAAATAGCTTATTGCTATAACACTGGGGTCTGAATTTAAAGAATACAGAGAACATTGAAAGATCTTTCTTTTGACACTGTTTGAACAGTCTGTGAAGGTTGCACTTTGTGACTGGTAGAATCCAAATACCTAGAGCAGAACTCGAAAAAGACACATATGCTACATTTATTTCAGTAGTAAAAGAGCAAGATTCATTGTGTTCCACCATCACATTAACAAATATTTGTGATCTTATCTATTTAATACAATTTTGCCGTTAAAAGGATATCATGCAATCATTTTTGGACAAAGATAAATTTAAAATCAATGCCTGTGCTGCTTAGTTGATTTGTTACTGGTTCTTGTTAATTGGTTAGTTGTTTTGGTCTTTGCTTGCTTGCTTGCTTGCTTTTTTCTTTTCTGGTTGTGTTGATTGTTTGTCGTTATTTATTTTCATACTTTTTTTAAAAAAAGTTGCATTTTCTTGGAGAGTATACAACGGGAAAAACCTATTCAGGATTATGCAAACCCTTTTTTGCATTGGCATAAAGCACTGCACAAGCCATTGCACTCTCTTGGAATTTTTGCAAGTGTGGGTTGACTTGTAGCACAGGACTGTGCACAGCCATGCCAGACATTGTATGATATTTTGCATAGTCAGTTGTGCAACAGTGTGATCCAGTGACTCCAGTGTAGCTACACTGGCATACTATTATGCCAGTGAGTGAAGTCTGGTCAGAAACTCTCCTTGTCCAAGATCCACTACTAATAATATGTCTTGTAAGTATGCCTTGTGTGCAGGGGCTATCCAGGCAATTTTTCATGCTGCTGCAAACCCAGTCTAGACATGCATAGCTTCAGGAAGATGGCTATGTGTACCATATGCCTTCAGAACAGAGCTTCAAAATAACTTTCAAAAGGAATTATTATGATGACATGCTGAAGCCATCCATAAGCAGCTCATCAGTCCCAGAGTATCATCAACATATCATCACATTTTTCTTAAATGCTACTTTCCAAGTTGTGCCTCAGAATATGCTGTGAGGCCAACGGTAGCATGAGCTGCCAACCCTACATGCAAAATGATTAATTTGTAGCAAATTCTTTTCTACATTGAAAGTAAGTAAAATAATTGGGAGCTCCTTCTATATGCCTACCTGCTACAATGAGTTGGGTATACAAAAGCTTGCAAGGCTTCTATTGTATTTTCTCTCCATAATAAATAAGATAACATTTTCTCTACAATTTTTTGTTTGTGGAAAAGTTAATATAGGAAAAAGCCCTATCTTATTCAGAAGGTTTTCCTCACCATTCATCCACATATTATAAGAGGTGTGCAATGGAAATCTTAAAAAAATGGATTGCCTTCTACCTGCTTTTAAACTTTGCCTCTGTTATCATCCCTTCATACTGTTATTGCAGACAGTTCTGCAGTTGAAAGAAACACACCCTGTTAAAAGGCAAATTTAGAATGAGAGCCAAATGCTGTGCATAGTCCTTGCCAGTTTCATTCAGGGAAATCTCGCTCTTACTGTGTGGGTGTTCTGCACATGTGGGTGGAGAACAACAATGTCTTAGAAACTGGCACTGGAACCAGGCATTGACAGGAATGACTGGCTGGACCCTAAACTACCCAGCCACCACACCCTTGCTTAGCAGAACATCTCCAGCTCTCCATTTTACATAAAAACTAATGCCCTCTGGTTTGTTTTCCCATATGTTCTATGTTGCTCCACATGGCAAATACTCGTTCCAGAAATTTCAAATTCAGACTACAAGAAAAGAGATTCCATCTAAATGTTAAGAAGAACCTCTTTACTGTAAGAACTGTCTGACAGTGGAATAGACTGCACCAGAGAATGGCGGACTCTCCTTGTTTGGAGGTCTTTACACAGAGTTTGGGTGGGCATCTTTCAGGAATGCTTTAGCTGTGTATTCCTGCATGGGAGGATGTTGGACCAAATGAACCTTGTGGCTCCTTCCAACTTTAAGATTCTATGATTCTCTAGCAGACTTCAGGGGCATCAGTGTTGGGCTCCATTCCAGACAACATATAAAAGGGGGGGTGTACGATAAGAAAATTGAGGCTTGCCTGGGAGGAAGCTCCATTGAGCATGGTGGGCACGGACACCCCAAGATATTTGATTGTCTGAAGGGGAACATATAATCCCTTCCTCCAGTCACAATGGAAGAGTTCACAAGCCAAACCAAGTGATCTTGGCATCTGAAGTAGGAAAACCCACCAACGTATACTATAATACGACAATAAGTTAATAACTAAAAACTTATTACTGTATTGCATGACACCAGAAAATCTTCTGTTTGAGGAAGCCTTGACCTCGATATATCAAGATATTTTGCAGAGAAAACTCTGGGTATTGGGGCTTGAGGCTACCTATGTGATACCCAGCTGTTGCTCTGGCTAACTGCTTGGAAAGAATTCTGATTACAGCTAGTAATGAAGACTTATGAGTCATCCACAACTCAATGAAGTGCTGATTCACTTGCACAATCCACTTTTCTTTGTTCTTTCAAAAGTCAGGACAGAACACATACGTCAGTTTGCTTTTCCATAGTTCCATTTCCCAAACACAGTAGCAACTTGCCAAGCAACCCAATTTGCTTGTGCCAGTCACCCATAGATATGGAGCTGATTCAAAAGTCCATCTCATTTGAACTTACAGATCTGATTAAGCCTTTGGGTCTACTTGCATTGAAACAGTGGCTACCACTATGCTATAGTCAAAACAAGGTGAAGGTTGTTGCTTGTTACCCTCTTCTTGGGATAGAATAAATTAGCTTAGACCAGTGTGCAGTGATGAAGACTTGAGTTGATTGACTTGGACTCAAGTCAGACTTAAGACACTTCAGGGACTCGACTTAGCAGTAAATGACACACTGACTTGACTTGACTTGAGTCTTGCATTTTTTAGTGACTGACTCACTACTTTTCAGTAACATAACACATTCACCCAGACACCTTACAGCTTACTGATCACATGATGAACTGTCTCAAGCCCAAAGCGTGGACACATTTCTTAGAAGAGAACAGCAAATGGATTAGTCAAAGGACTTGAGGTGGGATTGAGGTCTGCTCAGCAGCCTGTCACCACTACATATAGGAGGAACTTTCTAAACCTTTTCCTAAGAGCAGAAGGCAAAACTCGTGCCCAGACTGCAGAGCACATATCTCAGAAGGGAACAGATAATGTGTTAGGCAATGGAGTTGAGGAGGAAAGATCCTTCCTTCTAAAGCTTTTGAAGCTTCAGTAATGGGGAATAAGAAGGATTCTATTCCCACTTCTGAAAAAGCCTCCAGCTTTGCAAATGGGAAGCTGCAGATGGCAAAATCACAAGTATGGAGGCCAGACTCTACTTAAATTATTAAAACTGACTTTATTTGACTCTGTCAAGAATTCTGGAATATAGATTGGGATATAAAGTTGACTCCCAAGGCTTGAGACTTGACTTGAAAGTCTTGCAAGGGCATGAGACTTGACTTGAGACTTGAAGGTACATAGTTGAAACTTGACTTGGGACTTGGAGTAAAAGACTTAAATACATCACTGCCACTGTGTATGTCTCCTTAAAGAAAGGAAACGTGGAGGAGAAATTGGACAGTGTACAGAGTGTGGTAAGGGTAAAAAAAAGCTCCACTAGCCTATTTCAACTTCATTGCTGAAAAGACTAAACCAGCAGTGAGCATGGACTCCAACTTTTGTGGCCCCTGAAGACTCCTCACCAGTCCTGCAATTCTCCCATTAATCATGCTGTGCGGGGATAGTGAAAACTATAATTAAGGGACAGAACACTGTCCGTTTCATTTTCTCCCATATTCAAATTTTGCTAAAGCTGCTAATAATTTTTCCAAACACTTTTTGGGAAAATTCTTTTTCAATTCTGACAAAAAGTAGACTAAAATGAAATTCACAATATCCAACACAACTGGGGAGCACCAGGTTGGAAAATCATGGGTTAGGGTAAAGGACTTCATGGAAAGGAAACAGATTATAAGGTAAGACTTTATAATGAACAGACCATCACATGTCTACTTGCAAACTGTAGCTATATTAGGGCCTTGTTCTAATACGTGTAATAGCCAGTGTGTACTCACAAACATACAATACTTGCAATATTGGAATATTTGAAAAATGTTCATTTAACATAGATAATTCACACCCAGGTTTAATCATATTGATGTTCAAGTGATAAGTTTATTTAATTGTTCTTTAACCTTTTAGTACCAATGTATAATTCATGTACCTTGTTTTAATTTGTGTTATGGATTGTCTTGACTCTCATTCAAAAGAAAGAAAGGAAATACATACATACATACATACATACATGGCAAAGGATGAGCTATCTAAGGCCTTTTCTACAGGATGTTGTCATCCCACAATGAGGCCAGGAGAAAGACAGGACTGCGATGACGGTTATGCATGATGTCATCATGGTCCCATCCTTCTCCCAACTCCAGGCAGCACAATCACAGAGTAAATAATTGATGGGTTTTCCTTGTCAATGACTCCTGATTGCACCACCATCCCACACTTACCTGGTGTGCAGAGGGCCTGGAAGTGCAAAGGCTGCACTTCCTGCCCCAGTGCAGCCCAGGAAAGTACCCAGCTGCTCTCTGGCAGGAAGAGGAGGAGTCATAGCGCTTCCTGGATCATAGAGGCAGCCAGTGTGGAGGGGAGCACTCTCATCACACTCATCTCCTGGCAGAGCCACTGCTGGGATCCCCACAGGATGCCGCAGGGATAAAGTAAGGTTCAGAAAAGGCCTAAGACTTGGATCAAATTGCTAGTTCCAATCAGAGTAGACCCATTGAATCAGAGGGATTTACATAAATGTTGACTTCTCCATTTAGTAATTCAATGGGTCTACTCTAGTTGGGACTAGTGATAGGATTTAGACCTAAATCTTGTAGTTTATTTTATTTGAAAGGCTTAGCTTTTTTGTTTTGTTTTTTGCCATAGACAGTTGAATGAAGTATGTTGCAGCACTGGAGGAAAACATGCAAAGGAAAAAAGAGAATAATTTCATATTGCATCCATTTGACCATTCTCTAAGACAGAAGCCAAATAGTTGAGGTTTGCCACAAACTGAGCTGAAATTTATTTGCACTAAGAGAGAGAATCCATGGAACAGAGGTAGCTTTATTTATGCCTCATGTGTTTATCAATGCCTTATGTTTACTTTACTTCTTATGCTGATGGTGTGGCTTTCTGCTCATACAGATCTGTGACCTGTGTGGTTAGCTTGGTTTTGTATTGCTTCTGTGTAACATAATATGGAAAATGTTGACTTAGACAAGTTTTTGGGAAGAAGCTGCTTTCTGCAAAGACAAGCAATAGCAAAAAAAGCAAACAAAAACAAACTATACTTCCAAGTACAAAAATAAACTCCTGGCAGATTTCTCTGCTACCACCAAATATGTTTGTACATCCCTCCACATTCACAGGGGTTAGGGACCCAGGACCTCCGCAAAAGTGGAAAATCCATGAATATCTATAGGTTGTGGTGGGAAGCATGCTAGCTACCCAGTTTTGCCTTTGAGACTGGCAGGGTTCCTTCGCAAGGTAGCCACAGGAGGCTGGTGGAAGTTGCCACTGCCTGCACTGCTGCCCTACACCATATTTAATAGGGACACCTCACCTCACATTCATAGTCTCTCGCAGTCTCTCACAGCCTGGCAAGAATAGCAGAAAGACTGCAAATGCAAGGTGAGACTTATAAGTCCCTATTAAAAATGGCATAGGGTAGTAGCAGAGGCAATGGTAAATAATTTGCAAATAATAGATCGATCCCTACTTGGAGAATCCAAACTACTAAAGGGAACTTCCCATCTAGACAGGGACAACAGTAAAGGGCCAAAAGGTAAAGCAGAACAGTGGCCAAATAACTATGCCTCTACACTCAGTGCCAGAAACGTGTACAACAGGGCATGTATAGTCTGGAGCTAAGTTGATTTCCAAAATGAATGCACCTCTGATCCTGTCAAAAGAAGTCATAACATGAATATGATTTTGCATTCTTAATGAAGACTGGTTTTGATTTTGATGTTGATTTTCTAAAAAGCTTTTCTTCCTTTTGTCAACCAGGAATTTTAGAAACCACAAGCAAGCATAGATTTTAAAAAAACATGACAAGCAACTTTTTATGCCGTGTTGACCAACCATCTGTTAATATTCAGATTTTTTTTAAAAAGCGGGGGGAGTAGTGGTAGACCTTTCCAAAGTCTGTCTCTCATTTGGAATAGGTCATTTTTCTTCCAAAAATCTTTTTCCCCCCAGTCAGCTGTTTTGAATGTGTACTATTCAGAGAAACAGTCCATTTTTACAAGAATAGTGTTGTTGTTTTTTAAGGGAGATAGATATTAAAAATATCCTAATAACAACCTTCCCGTAATTCGGTGCTATTTTTAACTAGCTTCTTTTGCTTAGTGTCTGTTGTTGGTGGGATGAAACCTCACAATTGATTATATATGGTAAAAAAATCTCCTGTGTAATGAGATAAATATAAAAAAAAAAATTCCCACCAAAGTAAAGGTAATTGTGAGGTTTTCTTTGAAAATCAAATCTTTAGTATTTTCAAGCATGGGTTGTAGCTGGTAACATGTGTCAGGGGTAACACTGTAAAACAGTAAAATATGTAAGGGATAAATTATTGATCAGCAGGGAGATAATCATTGCACATTCAAGATATGCACCCAAGTCCTGAGCAGGCAAGCCCCTCTGAAATCTTTGTGTGGTTACTTCTCAGCAGGAATGGCTAATGGGGATAGGATTCTGACATCTCCGATAGCACGGTTGAAGTTCAGAGTAAACCCAGAATTAATTCACTGGTGTGATACACATCAGTTACCATCGTTGTTGAGATGTAGAGGGGCCTTTCAAACAAGTTTTGCTTACATACATGCAATGAGAAGAGAAATAGACAACTCAGTCCATATGAAAAATCAATTCATGATCATGTGGGGCTAATTATGGGCTAGATTTGTCCTATGTTGTGTGTAAGTGTATAGAATGCCTGTGAAGAAAACTGTGCAGAGGGTTAATTATCCACTTCCATTAGGGTCTATGAGTCTATCGTACGATTTTTCAGTAGCTTTGCGTAGCAAACTATGAGGAAAACATCTCTAGAAAAATCAGGATCTTTCTAACTGTCAGCTATTTAGCAGCTTCCAACTGTTTCTGCATCGATTAGTAAGTTCCAATAAAGGGTGTTAATCGGCTCTAAACATTTCATTATGGTTTGTTTGAACAGAGCTTTTTACAAGCACAGCAGTTCATCATATTGCTGGAACAAGTACAATGCAGCATCTTTAAAATTCTCCACGAATAATAGATTGGCTACAGTACTACTTTTTCAGCAGCGTTAATAAAATCTCTCAAGCATGCCGAGAGTCCATGGCCAGGAGGATTCTCAGGAGGTCTTTTATAGGATACTCGTCTTTGTTATGAAATTCCTCAATGCCTTTTTGCTGTCTCCCTAATGATCAGTTAAATAGGGTCCCCTGAGAATGCCTGAGTCAGAGCCAACTCGAAAACTGCTGAGGAAATATCCTCTCTTACTGGAAATGATTCCCATCAAACTGCATTGTACCATGTTTAGACTAACGGATCAGTAACACCAAACAGAGGGAGCTAAGTTCAGAGTGCTTGAGAAGTTCCTGTGTGTGAAAAGAGATTGCCTTTGTCTGTCCCGGTTACTCCAGAGCACTCTGTCTAAAAGATTTGTTGGGCTAAAACAAATTGCTTTAAACTGTAGCCAACAGGCTCTTTAAAACAGCAAGAGATTCAAAAGTGACCACTTCCTTTGGACAACTCCTGTTGAACCCTAGGTCAACAGGATCCTTATTTCAGACTAGTCCAGATGCTTTATGCCAGGTTCAGACAACAAGGATACACAGAGAGTCGTGCTTAGTTTTTTATATATTTTATTCCCTTTTTCTGGAACTTCCTCCACTGGGGACTCACCAAACTCTGAGCCTAAGTACTTTTCTGAAGCATAATAAACAAGCAGCAAATATGGCATTCTAACTTTACTTTAGTCTAAACAGACAAGGAGTTTATTTAATGGGATTTTTAATGAACGTGTGCCATTGTGATGAAGTGGGCAATACATTCACACCAAAATTTACTTTCCAGTACTTCAATTCAAGCTAGTCTAATCATTTAGTGTGATGAATTGTTAGGAGGGAGCAACAATGGGAGAGTGCTATTTGGTTTGTGTCCCGCTTGTGGACTTAGAAGAGGTATCTGGTTTGCCACTGTAAGAAATAGGATGCTGGACTACATGGACCATTGATCTAAAACAGGAGGACTTTTCTTACACTTGGTAGCTATTTCAAATGAATACCGCAGGAGTTCATCTTGAGCTAAACATATCAGCTGCTCCAAGTATTATATTTGGTTGCCCAAGTGCGGGTCTCAAACCAGTGTTTGATCTGAAAGTTGTGTAAGGAAAGGGAAGCAGAAAGCAATTTGAATTTGACCAGATAAGGGGGTAGAGGAAGTTGGCTAAAGCTTTTAGAGCTAACAGGCAGAAGCAGCCATGAAGTTTCAAGACTGCCATTAGCAAGGGTGTAATTAGCAGTGTTTGGCTGTTTCTTTGCCATCCCTTCAATCTGTATATCTATAACAGTACAATACAAGAGAAGCTACTTGTCTGGTTCTTTGTCACTTGTCACTTTGTCACTTGTCTACACCATAGTTCCAAGACCATGAAACCTAACCACCTCCAACTTGCCATGGACAGTAAAAAGCCCCCAGGGTGTATACCTCAGGGTTATTTGTTATTTTAAAAATATACATTAATTTTGAGTTTAATCTGTCTGTAGCTAGCAAACTTACCTAACTATGGCATAGGACAATGGCTCCTCTTTAAGAAGAGGTTCTTTAAGCCTCCCAGCTTGCAAAGTGATGACTAAAAAGCCTCTAGCAATAGCAACTAAGACTAAAGAATGGAAGACAAAGTGGCAAAGATTAGTTGAGTTTCCAGAGCAGGAACTTGCAAGACAGGATGTAAAAGGCTGGTAGTGGCAGCATACTTAACTTTGCCACCATTGAAACATATCCCTAGAGATTCTCTTTTCCATCTGTTTTCATTACAGCTGATGCAAGGGAGACTCCAGAGCAACACCTTAGGAACATAGCAGTTGACTTACACTGAATCAGACCACTGGTCCCTCTAGTCCAGTGCAGTCAAGTCTGATTGGTAGCAGCTCTATAGGGTTTCAGGTAGGATTCTTTTCTAGCCCTACTTAGAAATTCTGAGTATTCCCTGGTGATCTCCTCTCTAGGTGGTTACCAGTTCTGACCCTGCTTAGCTTATGGAATCAAATGAGATTGGGTTTGTTCAGGGAGGCATCGTGGAATCTGAAAGTTGTGAAGCAACAGAGCAGGAATGGCTGAACTGAGAGCTGCTGGGACTCCAGAACAGCAACATGCAAGGCAGAAAGCAACAGTAGCAATGAATCAAATCTGGATGGAGAAAGAAAACTGTGTACTTTCTGAGAACTTGACCTTGGGTTACAGTTCTGATACATTAACTAGCATTGGCTCAGAATCAACTTTGTTGAATCCATTGTAATGCAAACAGATGGAAAAGAGAACCTCTAGGGATATGTTTCAATGGTAGCAAAGTTCAGCTACCTCAAATCAATCGCTACACCTCGTGTGAAGAACATTTCATGGAAAGTTACACCTATGGTTCCCTAAGTTATGGCTTCATTTACCCCAGATGAAAGTAACATGTCCAGCTCTGACACCTCCATGATGTTGCTTAAAGCCTTTGGTTTATCACACTACAAGGGTTATTATGATATGTACAGAGTCAGGTACTGCTATTTTCCTATATAAATGATATTCTAAAGCCACTCTGAATCTCTAGGTCTTTTATCTCCAAAGAAAATGTGTAAAGCTACCCAGTAAATCCCACAAATTGAGGAATTATAAAGCAAGATGTTGCATCACTGGATAGGCATAGCATGACATCAGTAGATCCCAGAACCTTAACCATCTTAACGTGAATTTCAGTAACGTATGGATGAGTAACTATTGTTGAATGAATTTTAATCAGTAATCTCAAAAACAACATATTGTATTAAAGAATCAATGAAAAATTTTCTGTCTCTATCATAAGGTGCTAGAACCCAATTACAGACAGGATGCCAAACTAAGCTGCATGGAAGAGCTACTAGTTTTCCATTGAGAAAGATCAATGGTCAATGTTTGTTTTTCTAGTTACAAGATCTTACAAACTGACAGATGGCTGTTTAAAAAAAAATCTCTGCCAGCCTTAATTCTACTCTATTCTTCACTGAACTAAAACAGTCTCTTCATTGAGGATAGAAAAGAGCAGAGTAGTTGTTGCAAATACAGCCAGAGGGAAAGTTATCCTCTCTTGAAAACATTTCATAGTTCTCTGAAAAACCAATGGAAATGTTTACCTAGTAAGAAAGCAGTGTCCCAAATAGTGTCTTTGCCTTTATCATCTTCACTGGCCATTCTCTTTATTGTAAGTTCCACATGTCTTCAAATGTAGGGTGATAAAGTCATCACATTTTCCATGTCTCTTTCCCCTTGCATTGCCTGCTTTTTCTCTCTTTGCCTCTGTGTCCAGTCCCTGAAATTGCCCGGAGAGAAAGAACAGGTGAGTGAGCAGACACTGTGGAAGCTGCTGTTCCTTCTGCTCCCTGGTGGTGCTCTCCCTCTGGGCCAGACGAATAGATCAAGAGAACAGCTGCTAAGGGAAGCAGCAGTGAGGCCTGGACACAGCTCTGCTACTCTATATTGTCCCTGTTGCCACTGAAGTAGGGAATTTGGTGGGTTCCAGTGACGCCATGCATTCCTAGATGTAGGAGTTTATGGGAAAACATTTTGTGGGTTTCAAAAATACAACTTTTGTCACAGGTTCTTTAGTATAGCACTCTTTTCTTTCTGTGGCTTGACAGCATGATTTTATCATGTGTTTGTGTTTATGTGCCACCAAGTCATCTATGAACTTTTGATGACCCCATGAATTTCACAGAGTTTTCTTAGGTAAGAAATAGTCAAAGGAGAGTTTGCTAATTTCTTGCTCTGAAATATGACCTACAGCACCCGGTATTTGTTGGCGATCTCCCATCTAAGTACTAACCAGGGCTGACCCTGCTTGGCTTCCAAAATCAGACAGGATCTGGTGCCTATCATACTAATGGAAAAATCCTATTTGCATTAGCACATACACATTGGTCTTAAGGACATTTAGCAGGAGAGAAAACCATGGAACATGCAGGGGCTTCCCACTCTTTATAGGAGAATGTGATTTTGTGCTACAGATGAGTGACCATACAGATGGACCTAGAGAAAGGAACAGACACAGGCTCCTTTGTTGTGGGGTGAACTTTCCTTTCCTCTCCCCTCCCCTCACTCTGCCCACTGTCACTCCTCTGTTACAGAAATACATAAAACTCCTGACTGCCTTTTCCTGTTTGCCACTTCCCACCATACACTTCAGATGAGCTGTGTGGCTTGATTTTGTTTTTATGTTATTTTGAAAACTGAAACATTTTTCAAGGATTTTAAGTGTTTTATTTAAAAATACAACAAAAAGTAAAGTGGTTTGATTTTTGGCAGAACAGGAAAACGTTCAATGGAGTACAACCCCAGATTTTCCGGGAGGGGGGAAATAGGTTTGTGTATGCAAGTAATGTCAATGTTTGTACTTGTATATTTGCCCTACTATAAATATACACAAATATACACACTAAGAGCTTGGAAAATATGTCTTAGATTTGACATGATATAGCTAATATGTTTAACTTTTTGGCAAATGACTTTCTTTTTTTTTATTTTAATGGAATGAGGGCCATAATAAAAGAAACATGATTGAAATAACATTTTTTTAAAAAAATCCACTAATCCTATTATGAATAGATTAGACATTTGAGCTCATTAGGAATTAACCAAATTAATCAGACATTTTCCACAAATGGTCCAAGCTGTATACTCATTGCATATACAGTGTATTGCACGTAAATAATTACACGTGCAAGTACATATACATATCTATGCAAAGAGGAAGACTACAACACAGGAAGACTGATTCAGTCAAGGAAGCCATGGCCCTGAGTGTGCTAGACCACAGCAAGGCTGTTGATGACCAAGGCTCTTGGAGCTCCCTCATTTACAGGATCATTGTAAGTTGATGCTGAGCCATCACTTTAAATTTGGCTTTGCTTTCAGACTCTGTTTTTCTGTTTGGTGGGCCTCTGAAATCTAGTGAAAGAAGAAAAGAAGAGATTCATAAGCTGTTCAGTCTATTCCTGTTGGTTTTCAGATAGGAACCACCTTTAATGAAAACACCAGCCCTACTGCAGCTCTGAAATGGTACAACCAATAACCAAAACATACAGAGCATGAGCCTCAGAAAAAGTGTTTCATAATGTTCTTTTCTGAGGACATGCTATAAACAAATAGGAAGAACAATTATAAAAACACTTAACATTCAACCCAAGATATAGTCTTGTTGCTCTAATCTTGCTCTCATAACGATATACAGAAATAACAACTTTAATATTTAAATAATGCTAAACACTTTGACACAGAACCTGAGGCAAATATCTTAAACAGAAAGATGGTTCCTTTTACAGTTTTCCTCCTTTCCATATTCATGAGTAATTTCTTTACTGACAGCCATTATTACTCATGAGTAAAGCTGTGAATATTTTTTAAAAAAAAAATAATCTTGCATGCAGGTTCCACCATTTCTCTAACCATCCTTCACTTACCTTTTACCTTCCATTGTTGTTGTCATGTGCCTTCAAGTCATTTCTGACTTATGGTGATCCTAAGGCAAACCTATCATAGAGTGGGACTGTGGGACTGAGGACCTTTCTGCACTAGGCTGTTATAGCGCTATGACTCCACTTTCAACATCCTATGGAATCCTGGGGTTTGCAGTGGCCCATCCCGAATCTGCAAACCCCAGGATTCCATAGGATGTTGGAAATGGAGTCATAGCGCTATAACAGCCTAGTGCGGAAAGGACCTGAGACTGTGTGATGTGCCCAAGGTCACCTGGTGGGTTTCCAGTGCTTAGCAGGGAACTGAATCCTGGTCTCCAGAGTGATAGTCCAACTCTCAAACCATTAACTATGGTGGTTCTACTTTCCATACAGCATGTTAATGGAAAACCCTCACATAGAAGGATCCTTCTACATCAGTGAAAAAATACTGTGTGCAATCATTCAAAACTGTTATAGCAGGATTAACCCACAGAATACTACAATCCCACAGCATGGAGATGAAGGGGAAGAACTACCACTCTGTTTCTGTGCATTTCTGATTAATAACGCATGAGAGGCCCCAATTACAAAGAAGTCTTGGTGGTCCAATTTTGCCCAATGATTGGGGGAGAGTCTTAGTCCATTTCTGCATGGCATCACTAAAATGTAGTAGCTACTGGTTGTGTTTGTTTCAAGGGCCACAGTTCCACACAACGTCGTGGCAATCCAGCAGCCATCCCATCTAAAAGCAGTAGCTAGGACACATTATTTGGAAAAAATCTCTTTTGCACCAACTCATCCGCATATATCCCACATGCCGCCTCAATGCAGAAACATTAAATGTGCTTTACTGCACAATAAGAAAATGGTGGCACCATCAGAAGGACAATCAGAGCCAGCAGCGTGAGTCAAAATGCAGAAGAGACACTCCGCTTCAATTCACATTAATGCTGAGAGGTGCAGAACGCGGTGTTGCTACTGCATTTCAAGAGAATCCACTTTAACTACAGAAAAGATCTGTTTATGGTGTCTCATGCAGAAAGGGCCTTAGAATTCCCAGCCTAGTCTTCAATGAGGGTCATGCCCCCCATCCCTTGTTCCAGAGTCTATGTTTCTTATGGGCATATATCTGCTATGGAGTCCACAAATTATGACATTGGGAAAAGAAGCACTGCTGAACTAAAGTGCAGGTCTGCGTTGCCTGAGAGAGTGCAGTTAGTGAAGCTACAATCCTCCACTAGCTTAACAGGGAGCAAGCCAATATGCACTTGATAGGACTTACTTTTGCATAAACGTATATAGGATTCCCCTATTTTTCTCTTTTCTCAACTTTTACCTCATTGTCCATTGCTTACCATGCAGAAATTGAAAGCAGACACTCTTTATTTTTCTTCTCATAAGGAACTGCTGACATTCTGTGATGTACCTCCAAACCAATTAAGAAATTCGAGTGCAGTCTCTAATTAGTTAGCCTGTAAGCAGTGATATTTTCCAGTTTTAGGCAAGCTGCTTGAAATGACTGCACATGTTACATATCTGAACAGTTTTTTCACTTAGGAAAGCTATGCCATAAGGTCTCAAACCATGCACAGTACAGCATCATGTCTCCCGCTATTAAATGGCAAAGGCAAAATGTTTTTAGCATGTGTGCGTGTATATGTGCGTATGGTTGAAATAACATCTAGGAGATACTTTTACTTGAAGTTTTAAGTCATATTCCTTGTATCATTTTCCCAAAATTGATGATTTCCATGACCTTTCCACATAATTACAAATGTACTCTGTGTCTATTTTTATTAAATAGTTTCATACTCCATCATACTCCATTATGTTGCAACAATTTTTAATGTTGTCAAAATGGCTACAACAGTTAGTTCTGCTGTAACTATTTTGGAGGGGATCCTTTAGATTTCTTCAAAGGATTACATTTGATCATCACACCTCACTATCAGAAATTTCCACTCTGCCATTTCACCAATATTTTGGCAAAGAATCTCAGGGAAAGTACTGACTTTCACTAACCTTAATAAAAGAGATTTAAGACAGAACAATTAAGAAGAGCAAATGATCATGTTATCATTGCACTTAGACATCCTTGTTATATTAGTATTAGAAATAAATGATGTGCTTTAATGGCCAACATATTAAAATTTCATAGACTTTCCATGTCTCTTTACTTCTTTGCTTTCTTTGTATTCAGTGCTGAGAAGCTTTGTTTAAAAAAAAATCTTCTTTGGTGATATGTATCCTTAGCATCCAGCATATATGTTGTTCTCGGAACATGTGGAATAAACAAACGTCACACCATTCTTCAGGAATTTTCTTGACAGTGGAGACTAATGGCTCAAATCCCATGGTGTGGAAACTTACAGAGAAGTATTAGGTACTTAAGTAGCTCTTGCTATTTCTGCATGCAAATGCATTGCCTTTCACACTAATTCTCTCTTCCTCTCAACCTCCTATAAATGAGAGAAATTCTGTTACTGTATTTTTCCCTGAAGTGCAGCAAGAATAAGTGCATTCTGTAAAAGAACAGAGATGATTGGAAAGCAGGAACTTGCAGCAGTCTTTTGCATTAGAATCATAGAACCATAGAGTTGGAAGAGACCACAGGGGCCATCCATTCCAACCCTCTGCCATGCAGGAACCCACATCAAAGCACTCCCAACAGATGGCCATCCAGCCTCTGCCTAAAAACCTCCAAAGAAGGAAACTTCATCACACTCCAAGGCAGTATATTCCACTGCCATACAGCTATAACTGTCAGGAAGTTCTTGCTGAGGTTCCAGTGGAATTTCCTTTCCCACAGCTTGGCTCCATTGCTCCTTGTCGTAGTCTCTGGAGCAGTGGAAAACAAGTCCTAGAGCCATTCTAGAGCAAGAGATAAGCAGAGTCTTGCTTCTTTGACTCCAGTACAGATAACCTGTGGATGAGTGAGAATTTTGTTTGGCTTTTATTTTGATAACTATAATGATTTGATCTGGCTTTTTCCCCCTTTGGACTTGCGACACATTTCAACTGGCTCAATTTGGCAGGGATGGCCCTTGTTAATCGGCTGCTGTCCCACTTTCTCAACTGCTTTTAAAACATCCGCATTTCTGTCTCCTCCTCCCAGTTTCTCACTTTGTCTTTGGCTTACTTCCATTGCTGAAAACTGCATTCAAAGTGCAAAAGTAGTTTGAACTCAATTAACTCTGCAGGAGGGAGAGGAAAGGTTAGTGTCTTGCTTTTCCCAGTAGGCTGAAGCAAAAGCAAACTGTTGCAGCCCCTTTAGTTTGTGTGTTATTCCTTGCCATCAACATTTATCTTCTTGACGGCACTCTGACGATGCCCAATCACATGTTCCAATCACCAATTTTCATCTGTGAAATGTTGAAGGGTATGGATGTCATATTATCCACTGCTTATTGCTGGGTTAAACATCTTCCAACCCAAATAGGGCCTTTCCAATCAAAATGAGCTACAGCTCAAAGCAAGCAGACATTCAGTACAGAATTGGTTGTGGGACACAAGTTTAATAAGCCATCTCTCTAGCTACATTCTAGGGTTGGTGAAGTTTCTGAATGGCCTTCGCTGTTAAGTCTACAGCTGCAGAAATTAACCTGAAAAGGCTACACTAGACAAGATGCCATTCACACAATTAGCAATTCTGTATTTACCTTTTAAAAAGTAAATTACAAGTGCAAATTACAGATGGTTCAGACTGGGGCCCTGCATCAATGTGAAGAGGGAAAACATCTATGAATGGATGTTCCCCTCCTCTTTCAAAAGCAGACCTGAGAGCTTTGATCTTTATCAAGATCACAGCAGAGAGCAGAGAGCAGAGGATTAAGCCTGAATCTTATTGTTAATCCCCACTAGAACAGGCCCACTGAATCAATAGTACTTACCTAATTGTTGATATACCAACACACCATCGATAAAATGGGACCCTTCTACTGGGGACTAACAAGTGGATTTAAGACTTAAAGAACCCTAATCCCATGCCATCAACACCAGAGTTCCAATCCAGATAAAGGCCCCTATATCTGCCATTGAATTTTCAAAAGCCACTCACACCATTGTTAAATGGCATTATGTGTAGTTCGACACTTAATCATCCATGCTTTGTTGAACAAAGTCATGGAAAGGCAACATGTTGGGATGGCCACTAGATTAAAGTGCCTTTAAAAAAAAAACATGAGGCAAATGCAAGATGGATCCACAGATAGCCATTAACTTTGGTAGTTAATAAACATCATGCATCCTCTGAGGAGAAAGGCAGTAACCTCTGAAAACAAACATTAGAGGAAAACAGAGATGAGAACAGGATAGTTAAGTTGCTTCTCTTTGTAAAATGAGAAAAGATTAGCATTTGAAATCTAGTCTAGCCCTCAAAAGGAATTATGCTTTCCTTGTTATTATTGTTATTATTCAGACGATTCCTAATTTCATTAAGAACTTCATTATCCTCTATTAATTATTTTAGATACCCCACTGAGGAATAATATCACAATCTGACAACACCAATTCCCCAAATGCATCTTGTGGTTGCTGTATGTGGTTGCTGTTAAGCTAGTTGTTTCTTCTGACAGTTGTAAAATGGTGCTACCTTCCTGTTCAAGAGCAGAAACAGCTGGATTTGCAGAGCGTGGAGGTAACGCATTGTAGCTAACATAGTTACCTGTATTACTTCTTCCTAATAAAAGTACAATGAGGTGATATGACAAAAAAAATAACATAATGAGTGGGACTGCCATTAAATGGGAAACTGTGTGTAACATTTTGTTGTTAGTGGTTATTGGTGGTGTGTTGTTTTTTTTTTGTTTGTTTGTTTTGTTACTTTTAAAGGAATTTTAAGAGGAATTTAACTGGAATGTTCCAAGCTTTGTGCCATTCTCTTATCAATCCAAATAGGTTTGCTGTTGTTGTTTTTCAAATAGAAAAGAAGTAATGAAAAACTGAAACAAATGAGTAACATGTTATTTTCAGAACTTCGCAACAGGAATCAATAACATTTTTTAACACATTGTAATGATTGATAAATGTCCAACTTTGCAGCTGTCAGAAATGGAAACTTTGTGCCAGACTCAGTGAAGACATTAATGTACCATGAGCTTAGAAGAGATTCAAAATACTAATTTGATTGAGGGTAATTTATTCCTACAGTACAACCTCAGAGGAGGGCAATGGAAAAACCCCTCGAACAAATCTTGCCAAGAAAACACTGTGACAGGTTCACCACAAGTCAGAAACAACTTGAAGGCACACAACAGCAACAAATGGAGCTAGATAAGAGTATATATTCTGAATAGCATGAGGTTATTCACCCAGGAATTGTTTAACTTATGTTCTTTATTTAAGTCATTGTTCAGTTCCATGTGGTCTGTACATCCTGACTTGTGCCTGTACTAACACTGAATAAATATAATAGGCATTTTTTAGAAAGAAAGAAAGAAAGAAAGAAAGAAAGAAAGAAAGAAAGAAAGAAAGAAAGAGAAGGAAGGAAGGAAGGAAGGAAGGAAGGAAGGAGAAAGATAGATTTTGTTCAGTGCATGGAAGTTCTTGTGATGCAATCCCAAGACTCATAAAAAGGCAGTGACTGAGTAGAATTTTCTTTAAACTGGAAAGTGTAACATTGCTCCTGAGAATTGCAGTCTAATGAAATACCTACACTGCTTGGTTTTTATTGAGCAATAAACTAAGAGCTTGTGGTGACTTGGAGAACCATTTCATTTGGAAATCACGTGGCTGAGTGACTGGCATGACTGACACATTTGGCACTTCAAACAGCTCAGAAGACAAATGAATGAAAAACAAGAATTTCTTACATTAGTGGAAACCTGATTCATGTCAGCATAATTAAATGGTGGAATTTATAGCTTGGTTTGCAAGAGAAGAAGCAACCTTTTCCTGTGCCTGCTGGGCATGTTCATTAGAGTTTTCATTCAATGCACAACTTTCCATTACTTGCATGAGCAATTGTGCATGTCATCATATAGCTACCTGGGACAGGTGGGGAGTCTTGGCTAGAAATAGGCTGGTGTCCACAAGCAATGAATTAGGATAGGAGATTTTTCTATGACCTCTTAACAGTAATTGGATTACTATGACTATGGTCAAAATGTTCTGAAAATACTTTTAGATCTTTCCTGGCCGGCCAGCAATACATGCCATCCTTAGGCAAATGTGAAGAATCCCAGGAATATCCCCAAGAAATCCTTGCTGCTTGACAGTGAGGAGTATACAACATGGTTGCAACAAAGGTCTGTAATGGATCAGAACCAAGACCCACCTCTTTACTGGTATGTCTCTGGGCAGATCATGGCTATGAAATAATGCTTTTATGTATATGTACACACACATTCTGTAATCCAATTAACACAACATATTTCATGAAAACATACTGAAAAGAGAATTCCAGAATAAAGATTGGACTGTTCTCAGGTTACCACAGTAAACAAAAAACGTGATTGAATAGCTGTGTTGCTTTATGAAACATTTCTGAGGCTATTGGATGCCCACTTTGATCTTAGCTGAGTCTTGAATCCAGAATCATACTGTCATCTGCCATACCTCTTCCATGCTGCAAAAATCCAATAACATTGCTACATAGGCTGAACTGGGCAACATATATTCTTGTTTTCCTAAGATTATGTTGTTTTGGTTGGACTTTCCTGAGGGGCCCACATTGCAAGAAATGCCTCCTCAGTGTGCCCTAGAGGACAGTCACCAGTCTTGTAGGCTGGTTCGTGAAGGCGGTCAGAGGCCTAAGTGATTGGCCATTTGGGCATTTTCTTTAAACTAAAAGAATTCTTCTGGACTGATAAGGTTCAAATGTTGGATCATAGTTGGAAACTGGGTTGTGTGGATACAGGCCATAGTCTTTGCTGCAGCTGTGGTGTGAGACAGGTGGAGAATCCCACTCATTTCTTCTGGTGGTTTTGCATTGGGCTGGAACCACTGAGGGGAAGAAGATGGGCCCTGCATGTACATCTCTCTCTGTTGGGGATCCCGTCAAGGGGTCTTGAGGGTGGAGGCATTCCAGGGAATGTCCAGCTTGGGAGCAATCACCCTGCTTCAGGTGTTGGGGAAAGACATAATTGTTTTTGCTTATGTGGATTCCACTCATTGACACTTCATGGTTTCCCCAAGAAAGCACATTGGAGAAGTCATGAATCAACAGGCAGGTTGACGAATGTCTACATCCAATATCCTGTGCTGTACAAAGGCTCTAACAGACGTAATCAATAAAGTTGTAGCCATTTCAACTCCATCAAGATATGTTGTAATATTTTCTTTGTTTCCTCTTGCCCCTGCCTGGCAAAACCGAATTGTTACTACAAGATTGTGCAGTCTCTTCCTTGATGGAGTTCTTAAATCTAAAATTCAGGTTCATTTTATACCTTCTAACTGTCCCAATTAATCCTCTATCATTCCACTTTTTCAGTTGCTTTTAAAATTTCCCGGTGTCCATGTTCTCCGTCCATTCCCCCCCTTCACCTGCAGTTTACCCCAAACTGAGATTCAAAATACAAAATTAGTTTCCACTCAACTAATGCAACAGCAGAGAGGGGAGGAGGCAGACTCTTGCCCTTCTCAGTAGGCTCAGCCAAAAGCAAATGACTGCAGCCTCCCCTAGCTCGGGTGTTCTTCCTCATTAATAACCTTTGTCATCTTGACTACACTCCAATATTACTTAACTGCAAATGTCTGTTTTCCACCCATGAAATAGCGGAGGGTCTGTCATTAGCAAAAATCAGTCAGAAGGTACATTTTCATTTTGTATCTTCTACAAGTCTGTTAAAATATTTTTCTTTGGGCCTCCCTCCCTCTGTTTTTACTGAAACAGAAAAAAGGCTGCAAGTCCTAAACAAACTTACTAAGAAGCAAGCCCCATTAATCGCAGTGGGAAGGCTAGACTGAAGGATAGATTTCTGCAGAAAAACTAGACTCTGAAGTGGAACTCTCTTCCCAACTTCCTGTATCATGCGGTCTTAAATATTATTTGCTTGTCTGCTCATATGGCTCTACGTTACCTCTGCGAAAATATACATTTTTGCTGGAGGCTGTAAACCTGTAACACCTTACCTGGGAATAATCCTAAATAAATTGAATGAGCCCTTGATCTAAGCAAACATGTAGAGGCTCGCACTTTAAAACTGATGCTATGAGGTAAAATGTTGCAGGGACATAGCTTAATGCCTGGGAAGTAGGCCAATAACATCAGACACCCTCCCCATTGCCTCATCATGACCGACTTTCCTTTTCTCCTTTCCTTCCTTTGCTGTCTCCATCCTGTTCCTTCGCTTCCATTTCTATGTTTTCCTCTTTTCCTGTCTCTTTACCATCTTACAAGCCTTTCACTTGCTTTCTCTCCTCTTTGCCACTTTCCTCCTTCCCCATTTCTTTTCCTCCATTCCAGTTTTCTTTCTATCTTTCTATCTCTCTATCTCATCCAGGCCTCTGCATTTTATTTTTTCCTGCTTTCCTCTGATTCCCTGCACTCTCTAGTCATACACATGTGTGACATAAGAACAGAGGAATCAGGAAGAGTCTGGTGTTAGCTGAATTGTGTTTCTGAAATCTGAAGAAGCCAAAAACAGCTGCCTTAAGAGAAACAGGGGTAGAGACCAAGGACTCATTCAGACCACACAATTATAGTACTGTTATTCCAGTTTAACTGTTATGATTCCATCCCATGGAATCATGGGTTTTGTAGTTAGGTGAAATTGTGGCTAAGAATTCTATATGCTCCTTCCTAAACTGCTGGTCCCAGGATTCCATAGAGTGGAAGTATGACAGTTAAAAGTGGAATAACAGTGCTATAATTGTGTACTGTGAAAGAGCTCCTGAAGTACAACAAAAGTACAACAAGGACAGAATGAGAAGGTTCAATGCTGACACGAAGGTCATTTCCACACTACACTGTTATAGTGCTATTATTCCACTTTCAACATCCTGTGGACTCCTGGGGTTTGCAGTTTAGGGAAGGGCATTTAGAATTCTCAGCCAGAGAGCTATTTGGCCTCAGTAAACTACAAACCCCAGAATCCCACAGGGTGTTGAAAGTGGAATAATGGCACTATAACAATGTAGGGCTGAAATGGCCAAATACAATAGTCATTATAAGCTATTATGACCCCAGCAATTGGAAAACTACTCTGCAAAAGCTGGGCATCTCAATAAAACAGATGAAGTATCCCCCTAACTGGGAAGGCACCAGCAGCCACTCTGGAGAACCTTGCTGGCTGGTCTCAGGACATGGTTAATGTATAGCAACAACAACAAAGTACCCCAGGTCTGCACAATGAGGCACTGGCAGGCTTTCTTGATTTCCTGGTGGAACAAAAACTTCCGACATGCAGATCTCCAGAGCCACATGCATCCTGCCTACATTGTCTAGCTTTGAGAAAGTACCCCTCAGAGCGAGGCATATGGGCCTTGGTGGCTCTGTGATAGCAACATCAGCCAGTTTGGGTGGATGGTACTGCTAAGCAAATGGTAACAATGTGTGAGGCACAATACAGTGGTCCTTTCCCCACCTCAGTGGGTGGCAGTGCTATGGCAGACATTATTAGCTTTTAAGCAGGAACCATGAAAAATTTACTGTGCTCATGTGAAACTTCCTTTTATTACGCAATATAGTTAGGAGAACTTTCCTTGGACTGGATACAACTTTTTTGTGTGATAAAATAGTATAAATTTTATTTAAGACTGAAGAAAGACACAGGCCCTTTCTGCACCGGCCTATTAAAATGGTGCAGAATGACCTCCGACGGAGGTCTTCTGCACCGTGGAGTGGACTGGGGCGGACTACTTTTCGTAGTTTCGCACCTCAGTCCACTCCGGAGCGACCAGAACTGGTCACACAGCATGCTTTTTAAAAACCTAAGAGGTTTTTAAAAAGCACAGAGCATGCAACCCCGTGTCGCTCCGTCACCGCGCTCTGGTACAGATTTGCAGCCGCGCACTAGTGCGTGCCTACAGATCTGCCAGGGGCGGGCTTTAGGCTGGCGAGCTTCTCTGGTTGGTGGAGAGCCTTCACCAACCGGAAGCCACCATTTTGGATGCCGGAGCGGTGTGGAGCGACGAGCTCACACTGCTCCTTGTCCCGACGGACTCACCCGGACGCTGAAGAAGTACGGTGAGTGCCATTTTTGCACGGTTCCTTCCCCACGTGTGGAAAGGGCCTATTATAGTTCAGTGTGTGTCCTAACAGATACCACTTTCTTTTAAGTTTTTGATGACACATAGCATTTTTTTAAAATGATATACTACTCAAAGTTATACTACACTTCTATATATTCTCTTCATGGTATGTTATGAAACAGAGGAAGAAGAACATATTTAATTTTTTCTAAGCGAATCTGGTTTAAGCTTTGAAAGGTACAGAACAATAACACAGTGTGCCCTAGATGCATGATTAAGTACTATAGTTGTTCAACTCAAAGGCAAAGCCATCAATCAAATACACATCAAACAGATCCTATAAAACATGGGATACTGTATTTGTCATAAAAAAATATATTGGCTCACCTTTGAGTATTTTTAAAGGTAAGGAGCTTTAAGGTGTGAAAGAAAACTGTCAGAAGTCTCATTAAAGCATTATTTACTGCCTGGAAATACATTTACATTGATCTTTTCAAACTATTGCTAACCACAAATGCATTAAAACTAAACAGTCTTCATTTACCAAGAAATAAATATGTCAGCACAACTTTGACTTTTGTCCAATGTTCTTCCGGCATTTAATTCACTGGGGCTCAATGTTAAGCAGTTTATTGCTTGTTGTGCTAAAACATGTTAATTTAATTGAGAATATCCTGCAATGATGAACAAACCCGTAACCATGTGCATAGCATTCATTCTACTTCCATATTCTACAGAAACATGTGCTTATTAAGTATAATTCTTTCCTGCTCGGAATTAAGGACTTAAACAATGGTAACAGAAGAAGGTCAAAAGGAAGAGAAATTAATTTGGTTATGTTATATTGGTCTAGGTTACGCTGAGAAGCAATGGAGTTTTGCAAAAGTCAATATGCACTCTCTACCTTCTCAATCAATGTTTACATTTTTAAAAAAGTTGTTTAATGGTTTCAAAGCATAATCTAATGAATAAATAATTGTATTTATTTTGTTATTTTCATGCTGTGCACTTAAAAAAGCCATATGAGTCTAATTCATGAAATCAATTATAAAACCCAATTAGCCTGACAAACTAATGTCAGAGATCAACCATACATATCAAGTCTACTGAAGTCCATGACAATGTTCTCCACTGACAACAGTATTTCCATTTTTGTTTAACCATATCTGGCTACACATCAAAAATAAAAGGATGGGACTTCATATTAAGTGTCACTGTTGTGCAATTAAAGTGGAGATCTAATCTTCTAAAGTGTTACCCTAACTTTCAGGATTTTTGATGAGGGTCTGTGTTTTGGAAAATGGGCATCCCTGCAACGGAGCCAGTTTGGGAAAGACCTAGGCCATTTTTCACACCATACCTTCTTCCATTGTCCTCCTGTTGTGATCCTGACAGTGCTTTTGCTGGGAAGGAAGCACAATAGGATCTCTCCTCTCCACACCCGGCCAGCTCCCTGAGGCAGGGAGTGTGAGTGACACACACTTTCCTTCCGCAGCACAGCCGACCTCTTTCCTGGGCTGCACTGGGGAAGGAAGCAGTGATGGAAGCATCACATGATCATGGGTGCTTAACAGATTTATTCCATTAAATGAATATTCTGTGATCATGATGGGTGGGGATGGGATGGCAGTGGGACCGTGAGGATGTCATGTGAAAGCACGACCCATAGACCATTGCCACCATATCCCCATCACGAGACTGCAACACCTTGTGGAAATGTCCCTAAACTATATAGGCTGCAATTCCTACTTACTTAGGATTAAATCGCACAGAACTCAATAGAACTTACTTTGAAGTAAATATCCCTTTAAAACCTACTTTCATTTTGCTTTTTTCTGAGAACTGTATGTGATGCAATAGCTAATCTATGTCTTCTCATTTCAAAATACTTTCCTCTCACACTAAGTTCAGTGTTTAGTAGAACTGTGATCCAACTTATTCCTACCAGCTCTTTTCAGACTCCACCGAAATGCTCTTTGGTACCTTCATGTATGCTGGTTACACCTGTAAACCTCATGTAGCCATATCAATACACAGAGATCAGTGAGCCCATGTAGGCTAATTTTTACAGGAGATATCATTAATGAACTTGAGTAATTGATCACTAGACCAAGGATGAGAACCAGCATGGTGTAGTGGTATGAATGTTGAACTAGGACTCTGGAGAACAGGGTTTGAATCCCCACTCAGCCATGGAAACCCACTGAGTGTCTTTGGGCAAGTCACATTCTCACACCCCCAGAGGAAGAAAAAGGTAAACCACCTCTGAACATATCTTGCCATGAAAACCCCAAGTCAGAAATGGCTTGAAAGCATGCAACAAGACCAAGGCCATTTCCGTCCTACACTGTTATAGTGCTATTATTACAGTTTCAACATCCTGTGGAATTCTGGAGTAGTTTACCCTAGGATTCTATAGGATGTTGAAAGTGAAATAACAGCACTATAGCATTGTAGTGCGGAAATGGCCCAAGTGTGGGTATATTACAGCCATCTAGATTTTGTCAGACTTCATTTCCCAGCGCTCGTCAACATTAGGTATACTGACTATTGTTGCAGCCCAACAACTATATTTTGCCCATTCCAGCCTCAGCAAACAATTTATGCTGTAGAGAATTCAAAAGGAGGAATTAACTAGTGTTAGCTGTCAAGAGACATATAAAGAACAACATTCAATTCAAAGTATTTTCTAGTGAAGGGCATTGCAATTCCCATAAATCCCATTCAGTAATGTTAAGAGACCATGGGAGCTGCAGTTCAAAATATCTGGAGGGTACCAAGTTGCTTTTTCCCATTCTAATATAACATTTGTTCAAACACAGATTCAGAGTTTCACCATCATTCTTTGAACAAAAGTTTTAAATCTTTAAATCTTCTATGTGTGCCCATTATTATTGATTTGATCTATCATGTTATCTTACCTACCTTAAACTCTTATTATTAATTTGATGTAAGTTGTCACGGCTTCCCCACAAGAATTCTAGGAAATTTAATTTGGTGAGAATTCTGTGGCAGAGACATCATTTCCCTTCAGGGAAAAAGTTTCCAGAGGACCTTAGAATGGATTGCATGCCATACTATAAGCCCATAGCACTGGTGCATTTTTTTTTCTTCTCACTCAAAGCCATACATTTATTTATTAATATCACTAAAATACTGTGACTCTGATTCTTACAATAAAGCTGAATGACAAACACTCTGTTTGCCAGGATGGGATGAAAATGTTTTAGCCTTTTGAACACAAGCTTTCAATTAAGAGAACAGAAAGCAACCCACAGCTGTCAGGAAGAACCAGTCTTGCTTCCCCATGTTGCTACCATTTAAAATGGAAGCCAGAGAGGAAGTGCTGTGTGGAGAAAGCTCAAATAGTCAGTGCTAATGGTGGAAGTATTATCTGTATGTGGCTAATATGAAACCAGAGTGGTTTATTGCCACAGTTGGTGATTTATGACTCACATTATGACTTTATTTTGAAATGGTTGTAATTAAAAATTAATGTGTGGTGAAAGGAGAATACACAACAAGGAATCAAGGCACAAGGTTTATCTGATTGTGTGACCATGCACTTGATTTATATCTCACAATTCATCCAAACATTTGTCTTTATGTCAAGCACACATAAATGCTTCACAATGCACTGTAATATCCTGTGAGGCCTTCCAAGGTGAGACGTACATTTTGTTCCAACTTGTAGTGCCATATACTGTTAATTTTTAAAAGGTTTATAACAAATCTGAATAATTTATAAGAAATATTATCAGCATTGCTTAGTGATCTTTCGTAACAGAATGTTTCTTTCATCTCTATGCTCTTTTAATTCCTTCTGAAAAGCCCAAGAACCTGCTACTACACTGCTTAATGGACTGATCAGTTTTAATCTTAACTACAGAAAAGTATTGATATAATTTTCCCTATTTCAAGTGCATAAAACACCATCTACACACATCAGATAGACATAAGTCTGTAATCACAAATAGAAACTTTCCATGTGTCATTTGTAAGATTTCATTTCTTCATTTCTGGTTCTTCATTTCCAAGCATGTTGTAGAAAAGATACTGTTTAAAAAAGGTACTTATTAAAATATTCATGGCTTGAAAGGAATGACCTAAAATGTAGTCACTTCTCTCAGCTCTTGGAAATATTATTTTTGGACTCTAACTCCCAGAAGTCCCAAACCATATCTCATTCTGAACACAAGCAGATCTGAGTCTACCTATACACAGATTGGAGATTGCCCAGAGTTGCTGCAGATGTCTACTTGAGTTCCACAATGGAAAAAAGATGGGAGATAAGAGTAAGACAAAAATAGCTGTAGTATGGTATCCAGATACCGAGTAGTGGTTTTGTTTGTGGGTATATCACCTTGTTCAAATGCTATCTCCCTTTGCTGGAGAAAAGGGGAGATTCTCCATCAGACTCCACAGCCATCACTATTATCAGTGCAGTGTGTAGAATGTTGCCATTGAAGGTGACAGGCAATCATTCTCTTTAAACTGTTTCAAACATTTTACTCTGGAGGAACCCAGGAAATAATTTCAGGTCTCAGGGAACCTCTGAATTAAAAATATTAACTCTTCAGATCAATGAAATGTTCGTTTTTTGTTTGTTTGTTTTCAGTCACAATCTCTTTCAGACTCCCTAGCAATCTCTTGTGAAACCCTAGGGTTCTGGAGAAACCCTGTCCAGATCCTTTGATTCTTCCATAGGGTACTGTACCTATGATCTGATGCTCTGGTGGCCTTTTGTGACAACTGAATTATTATTATTATTTACTTGCATACTCCATGTGTTGGATCCAGAGTTTTCCTTCCAGAAATGAAAGAGCTTTTCCTGTGAAATCTCATGAAGGCTTCTACCAGAAAAAAGAGGGCAACAGTTATTTTTGCATGTTTCTCAACCTATCTGCAGCCCTAACATTAACTCCGGCATCATTGTAGAGTGTGCCCCTAGCTTACTGAGCAAGTTTTTCATGAGCTTTAGACAGCGAAGTAGAAATCAACAAAAATCTTATCCCCTCATCTCTCTCTTGAGAGTATTTCATGAATGGAGTTCTGCTCACAGGTACTCTATGGTTTTGCACTGTAGCAGTTGTTTCTACTTAAAAATTCTAAGTGTAGAACTCTTCTTTTTAAAAGAAATTCTAAATGTAGTCTCTTTATCTTTGTTTATTTTGAAATGTACATTCCTATGATTTCAAAGCCATATCCAGAGTGTTCATTTCAGGGAGGGAGGGGATTCCCTTGCCATCAATTCTGTGTCTATCATTGTCTTACGGGAACTAAACTAGAAGAAGCATGCAGTACACAACTAAGGGTAATTTAATATTATTCACAATTATATTTTAAATATAAGGCAGTTGTTGTTGTTGTGTGCCTTCAAGTCATTTCCAATTTATGGTGACACTAAGGTGACCCTATCGCAGGGTTTTCTGTGGCTGAGAGTGTGTGATGCACCCAAGGTCATCCAGTGGGTTTCCATGGCTTGGTGGGGAATCAAATCCTGGTCCCCAAAGTTGTAGTCAAATGTGCAAACCACTACACCATGCTGGCTCTTATTAATAGTGACACTTCAGCACAACAAAAATGAATTAAACATAATTAAAATTAAATTAAACTAAACAATGATTTAACTACTCACATACCTTGATGCCAAATATAGCTATTATAACTATAACAATTTCAAGAGAACTTTCTTTTCTACCCTTTGTCTGTCTATTCTATGAACTTGCAGCTATCTTAAAGATAGCATAGTCTCGAGAAGCAAACATCTTACATCAATGTGAGAGGAATCATACTTTATTTGTAGAGCCAACTAATTGCTCATAATCAGCCAAACCAACATTTCCTTTCAAAGCAGGCAGCTGCAGGAAGTGGACATCATGTTTCTAGTTTTAATTCCCACTTCAGATCTCTCTGAGAAGTCTTCCTAACACATCCTTTACTTTAAGACTCAATTAGCTTTCAAGTGAGCGAAGAGCCTGAATGGAGTTGTGATGGCCACTTTACCAAGTACTGGAGCATCACAGCAGTTCACAAACAAAGTAATTGAAATCTTAATGTGCAGAAAAATTACTTTTATAATGGTTGCCTTGAAGATTATTTTTTTTTTCAAATGTAATTAAAAAAAGTGGATTTAGAAATATGCCCGACAACCCAAAAGATTAAATATTAATATGGTGCATAATTAATAAATGATACATCCCTTGATTACTAATGGGTTATTGACTCTAAAAGCCTAATGTTATAGAAATGAAGAGGAAAGAACAGCTTTGGGAGAAACATAGTTCCACCTTTTATGTTAAACCTGGAGCCCTTTTCTTCCAAAGCAGCTAAAGTAATATTTGAAGTATTTAAATAGGAAAAGAAAAACAGAAATGTTCTTCACGATCAATACAACCATTCTGAAAGATCCAGGGGTCCAAAAGTGGATCAATGATAAGGAAAGAGAAGTTTCTTGTTTGAGGAGACAGTTCATTCCCGTTGAAGTCCATGAGTCTCTGAGATGGTATGAAAGCACACTGCAATTCTTAAAATCAGTATATTTTTGAGATTGTTTTTGGGAAAGTAGATATAGTGGTTCTAAACCAACAAAAAGTATACACAAGAATGGATACTATTGTGTAGACATCATCTGGTAGGGAAACACTAATTTTCCTCCTTGTTCTTGGCCTCAAGAAGGATCCTGGTTCTACAACACAGGCTGGGAAGTATACCACGCTGGGTGCAATTGCCCTTGGCACTGCTGTCAAGAGTAGGATTGGTGGGTCATGTCTTGCCCATCCATCTGTAAAACCAAACTGATTCCTAATGCTGCTCTTACTTGCTTTTCCTCTCTCCTTCAAGTCACCTTTCTATAGCCAGGTCTTTCAAAGTAGCCAGCTACAACAAATTCATTGAAAAGTAGTCATTTATGCTAGCCTATCCAGATGTCCTTGTGCATTCATGGGTAGGGTTAAATAAGAATTTTTGCCTCAGTTCATTTTTTAAAAGAAGAACTTCCTAAATTTGCAAAGCTCTTTATACTTAGAATGGAAAAGAAGTGATTTTTTTTTAAAAAAAAAATGTGAATGTAAGTGAAACCAAAACTAACAGATGCATCCATCCAGACCTAGGTAGTAACCAATTAAGAGTCATTCTCACTTCCTCTGTATTCATCCATGTACTTAAAGAGCGTAGTGTAGTGGTTTGGGAATTGGACTGTGACCCTAGAGACCACGGCTTGATTCCTCATTCAGCTACTCAGCCATGAAAGCCCACTGGGTGACCTTGGGCATGTCACACACTCTCAGACCCAGAAAATCCTGTGATAGGTTCACTTTAGGATCACCATAAGTCACAAACAACTTGAAGGCACACAACAACAACAAGTGCTAACTTGCAATTGCCACCTCTATTGTTCTGAGGGGCCCATTGTCTTTAACACCTCCAGTGAATTACTATATTTACTGAATATGGCCAGAGCAAATGAGGGAGAAATTTGTTATAGTTCATTTCTTAAGAATTTCCCAACATTCATTAATCACATATGTGGTTTGGAAAGAACTTGACATTTCAAAAATTCAAATGTGAAAGAAATGAGACCAACAAATTTCTCCATCCCTAGTCATAGGACTTATTTGTGTAGTGAGATCCTGTTTCTGTCAGGAAGCAGTTCTATCCATGACAATTGGAGCAGTTTTGTAGCTCTCCACTTTGTCGAAGAGAGTCAGAATACCTTTCCACTGAAGAGTTCAGTGCTCTAGATGTGGCCTTTCCCAACAGGGTGACTCCTAGATGAACTGAACTATACCTTCCATCATCCCCAAGCAATGGCCATGCTGGCTGGGGACAGTGTAGTATCTGGAGGGTGCCAGCTTGGGGAAAGCTGTGTTAGAATTTCAACAAATCTAGCACAATAACAAATCATGAGACAGAGGCAATTCTGCACCTGATAGCTCAGAGACATAATGTCCTCGTAGGACTGCGTCTTATAAACATTGCTGCTGTGTAGCTTGCAATAAACCATGGTGTAGCTTTTCCTCCCTCAGTATTTCCCAGTGGAATTTACCACTGTAGCTTTTCAGTAGCTTGTGGTTTGGAGGATGTCCTCAGTATGCATTATGTACTAGCTTGCCTGTTTCTACCTTAAATAGGTGGTCTGATTCTGGAAGTTGAAACCATCACTGCCAAATTGTAAAAAAGACAAATCCTGTTAGGAAAGCACAAAAATAACTACAAAAATAACTACAAACCTCAGAACAAACCTCAAACCAAAACCTGCAGCTTGGCCCAGAAGCATCCCTGAGCTTTCTGTTTCACATCCAAAGGGAATAGGGTTTCTGAATATTGACAGGTTCTAGGCAAAAGACTGAAATTTCAGACCTTTTTGTAATGTGTTGGGTGGACAATAGTTATAAATAATCAGAAAGCAAGAGCAACTGTAGCATTCTACTACCAGGGTATAAGTATGCTTGTAGTATATAATTTGTGGTGGAGAGAACAAAACATGAGGCCCCTTAAGTTGCCAAGTCAACAGCATCACCTTCCATGAGATTTCAGGACCAAAACCTGAGACCAGGACCTGGTCCTTCTGATGTAACAATGACAGAAACTTGTAATGTCACAAATCTGAGGCAAGCAAGAGTTAGGACATAGGCTGGAAATGCTTCTGCAGCTGTGGGTCATGGAAGAAGCACGAAGGCAACTTGGGTAAATGGGTTCAGAATCTGGACAAAACCCAACGAATCAGGTAATATGGCAGCCAAGAGCAAGGGAGGCAAAGCATTTTTGACACCTGGGCAGGAAACTGTTGCTGTGACTCCCACTAGTACAAACTTTCTGTGTGGCCTTACCAATAGTACACATGACACATGGGGAATTTTTCCAGGCCCCACACTGCCCAAGATTGATAATTGTAACTTGTCAGGCTGTTAGCATCCCCACTGCATGTGATTTCAGAGCCTGGTTCTTGTGCTATCATAGGGACATGTACAGTGATGGGCCCAGGATTGGTATATGAAGAAGGATCATGAGCTGGAATACTGGACATCCCCTCTTTGCCTTAATCCAAATACCATGACTGAGAGAAGCACATATACTCATCCTCACTCTCCCTAGTTTCTTCCCCTCACTCCTGGCTTTTTGGTGCACTAACGTTCCATTAAGTGCAACACACATACAAACACCTTCTTGCTGATTCAGAGAATCTTGGCACCAGCTAGGAACATCTTAAGATGGATGCCCTGGCTTTAAGCCATCACTTCCTGTAACAAAAATCACAAATTTCTTCTTGTCCAGTGTCCCTTGGTCTGAAATTGATCTTCTCACCTGGGAATCCAGGAAAGCACAGCAATGTCCTGAGACATCAGTCAGCACCCTCAGAAACCAGGCAACCATGCTTACAGCATAGCAAAATCCAAGAATTACATTTGGTTTCAAGGCTTAAGTTTCATAGGATTTGTGATCAGATGTTAAAACAGGGAAACAATTTGACCAAATAGCAATTTAAATATATCCTATTCTTAGTAAATTCACCAAGTCTAATGGCTTTAAAATGGTACTCTTTTCTCTGATATTTTATATGAAATGTTTCTGTTTTTAATTCTCTATCTAACAAGAAAATAAAGGGCCCACAAAAATTAGCATTTCTATAAATCAAAGTATGTTCAATCATAGTTCTTTTCCAGGGTCATACTGAACTGTCTACAAACATCTAGTGTGAATGCTGCCAAGGATCACTATCTGTGGTCTTCATCTGGCATCCACCAAGGGGAGTCAGCCGAGTGAATGGCTGCAGAAGCACTTCAGCGCAGTGTGAATGATGAGCACCATGCATGCAGCCAGTTGCTTGGCAAAGGGGAAATTGTAGATGTGGCTGAGCAAAGGTGGCACTGCAGTACTTCAAAAGTCAAGTTGGAAAGAAAGAAAAGAGTAGGTGAACAGAAGAACAGGGAGATGGGATAAACATCTGGCAGAGGGAAAGTCAGCCCTCCTGCTGCTTTCTGAGCCCAACTTCTGGGGCAAGCAGGGACAGCAGCATGAATTACCTGGCTCCATGTCACCCAAAGATAGCCCTAAACATCCAAAATAGTCCAGACTGGTCACTAACACTTCTTCTCTATAGTTTTATAGTTCTCTTCTCTATAGAATTACCCAGATATGAGACAGTTCATAATGTCATGGGAGTTTGATCCTGTGTACTACTGACATGTTTCATTGTCATGATCCTGCTCATACCTACCTGTCATCTCATCATCATCTACCTTCTGTTCCATTGGTCCCAGTTTCACTGATCTCAATCCCAAATCCAATCGTATTTGTACTAGCCTTGCATATAGTCTCACTTCCAATCTTATATTTCACCTCAACTCCAGTCCCTGAATGCACTGACCTAGCCTATGGATGCAATCCAGCCACAATATGTACTGAAAGATGATGAGATTTGGTAACCAAGCACTAGCTTGGAAGATGGGCCTAGACAGTCATAGGCCAACCTAAACAAAGTCCTCAAGTAGGGACATTAGATCTCCACATCTGACCCTGAGTCTCCAGTTTTTGTGGGTCATCTCCAAATAGGAGATGAGCATACTATTCCCCCAGGTGTGGTGGGCTCAGCTCCAGGCAAGAGGAAAGGACTGTGTTCAGACATCCAGCTCACCCAGTAGAGTACCAGCTTGTTACAATTTGCAAGCCTGAGTTGATTTGTTGCTGCAACTTGCAAAAAATCTATAAGGCGTCTATGTATTTACTTAGTTATCTTCCTCCTTGCTTCACAGTGTGATGTCAGGGCTCTCACTTCACTCTATTCTGCTTCCACCTTCTGGGAAGAAGGAAGTGGCCTAGATTAATACTTCTGTACCCCATCTCCCCAAATTCATAATCCTCTCATTTCACAGGCAAGATTTCTGTCTTCATTTCCAAACAGGAAAATATGATATCTTTGTGTCTCTGTGTACTTGTGTTTAAATGACAAGCTATGAGAAACTGTGGTTGGTTCTTAATGCATAATGCTTAATGACATTGGAGGAGGCATCCCTAGGTCTCAGGTTGTTGGCCAAGAAACCTCAGGGCCTGGGACAATCCCAGACTGGCAACATTGCATCTTAGCTTTCAAGCATTTTGCTAGTTAAAAAATGACATTCAAGAGTAAAATATAGATTCTCACTATTGCCAAAATCATGGAAATGGTCATTTGACTAATGTAGCTGACATACCACACCTAAAATTCCTAACCTAATATTCCTAACATGCTCACTATTGCTTTTTAGTATATTTCCTAGGCAGCCTCATTTAAAAGATCTCAGTATGGTCATCTGTTCTCCATGTATCAAGGACCATAGAGAACATTCTCCTTCAGAAGGCTGCCCTTCATGAAGGCAATGGAAATGGTGAAGGAGTGGCAAGCTATCACACAACATCTCCCTTAGGATTTGTTTTACACACTGAAAAGGTCTCTGTGTTTCAGAGGACAAACCTCTAGCCTAATCAGAAAATTATTCTGGTATAAACACCAAGAGGATGGAAGAAGAGAAGTAAGAGTAACTGACGGTGATGATAATTATCTTCTGTTGACTGCCCTTGTGTCAAGGACATAATTTATTGGGAAGCTTCTGATTTCCCTGTTAAAGAACACCCAGACGTGGTTTCTGAAACACCTATTAGCCATTTTATCCTATCAAGAACACTACATGAATGGCGATACATCCACAAGCACTAAGCTAACAGAACAGGTTCTAATAAAAGTCTGGCTCTGTAGGCAATGGAGTATGCCATTTCATTTCCAAATGGGTGTGTCATTTCTTTTCCATTTGGCTGGCTGACGCAGTTCATAAAATGTCTTAGAAACAATAATAATTTTGAAACATATCAACACTTTAAAGTATTTCAATATAAAAGTTTAGGGTATAGATGCCTTCATCCAAACAGCATGCTGGTCATCTTTAACTGTATTTTAGTTCTCTTCCTTACTTCTCAATAAAAATTGCAATCTGTTTCCCATTGCACACCCCTTTCCTTCTTCTGACTCATGCATTTACATTTTGAATATGTTTAAAGGCATGAAAGGTGCCCTGTGGCACCCATAAATATGTCTATTTCATACAAGAGACCCAGCATGTTGTAGTCATTTGAGCATTGAATTGTGGAGTCCTCTGCTCAGCCATGGAAACCCACTGGGTAACAATGGGCACATCACACTCTCTCAGCCTCAGAGGAAGAAAAAAGCAACCTCCTTCTGAACAAATCTTGCCAAGATAACTGCACAATAGGGTCACTATAAGTAAGAAACAACTTGAAGGTACACAACAACAATAAATATTTCTTACAGTGTACAGAGAAACAATGAGACTTCTAATGTTTTGCTGATTTGGCTAACCCATGCAAGTTGGTCTGGTGAGTCCATTTAGCAGAACCAAACAAGGTTAGTTCACCCTTGTGGAGCCCTAGTGCTTAATGATGCTGTCTAAGGGCCTTTGCACACTACACTGTTATAGTGTTATTATTCCACTTCCAACGTCCTATGGAATCCTGGGGTTTGCAGTTTAGGGAGGGGCGTTTAGAATTTTCAGCCAGAGAGCTCTTTGGTCTCAGTAAACTACAAACCCCAGAATTCCACAGGATGTTGAAAGTGGAATAATGGTACTATAACACCATAGGGTGGAAAGGCCCTAAATGTCTTTTAGTTTCTCTGATCCTGGAAGTAGCAAAGTTAATCCCTCCCCCATTGCTATCAATGGGAGGAGAATTTCAAAACATGAGAGATCCACTGGACCAATTTTTAGAAAAACAAGCCTCTGCTACCTCCACCCTAATCATCATTAATTGAGAAGAGCTTTGGAAAGGATGCATCATCTGCCACTTACTTCCCCTGTTCCTACCTAGGATGCTGTCCATGGTAGGGATCCTGTTTGAGTCCAACCCCACTATAAAGCTTATTGAAATTCTCCTGTATTTCCATTGTGTCTCTGTGTTTTCACTGCTGCTTGATGACAGAAGTCAGCAGGTGAACTTTGATCAATTGCTACACAGGTCAACCACAGTGTTCTAAGCAACGGTGGGGGAAAAGGAGTTCATCCACTTTTAAAAGGCAGCAAGGCTCTACATTTTTCCCCTTGAGTTCATGTCCATTTCTTATAAAGACATAGCTTAAGTCGTAGTTTTGTTTGAACAAATAATAATTTATGAGAGTAGCAAAACAAGTTGTGGTAGAACTTCTGGATGTTTATTTTTCCCAGATATGGGGTCCTTACCTCACACACTCCTATACTCATTCTGACTAATTTTCTTACTCTAGCTCTTAACCAAAACTCATGTTTGTTACTTTAGGAATTTTGACTTACACATTGTCTCATATTAGATTGCTGTTTAGAGGGTGGAATACAACTCAGTTCTTGAACACAGAGATTGAAAACACACTGTTATATGCCTCATCTGTAATAATTACAATCTAATTTGAATGAATAGATATTTTTCTTAACTGAAAATATTTAGTAGACAAACATATCATTCCCATACAGCCTTACATTTTTTCACAGCAGGGGGCAAAAGAAAATATTAATTACAAGAACCTATACCAATCCCAGAATGACACCAAAAGGCCAAGTGAAGAAATACAGGCACAAAATATACCTTTCCTATTGTTTTAAATATTATTTGAAAAGGAATGGAGAAAGCTGCTCAGCTCACATCTGTCTAAAAATCATATCCTCTCAAATTGCTAAATCTGACATGTGATTTTGTTGTTTAAGTGGGCAAAGATACTGTATACAGAGTGTTTATTATCACTTGGGGGAAAGTATTACTACATTTGAATGAGTGGAACTTGTAGAAAGCAGTGTGGAGTGCAGAAGCTGTTCACTGTTCCAGTCAATCCCCTTGCCCTCCTCCATGAGACTCTATTCAGTTCTCTCTCCCACAGGGTTTTCTGAATCTGGAGTGCGTTCAACTCTACACAATTATCCTGTTATATTTTACTTTAACCACCATGGGAATATCCTATGGAATCCTGGGATGTGTAGTTTGGGAAAGGGCTAGAGTTCCCTAACTGTGAATTCTAAATACCACTTCCACAACTCCAGATCCCAGGACTGAAGCCATCGAACTGAACCATGGCAGTTAAATTGGAATTATAGCACTAAAATTGCATAGTGTGGATGAGGTCCTGGTCATCAGTGATGCATCCCTCAGTGGGCTAGGGGTGGGGGCTTTGCTCTCCCTTTGGTGCTTTTCCTAAAGCTAAGAAAAGTTCTTTTTGGATGGCAACTACAAAATTTCCCTGTCAATATGGACAGTGGCCATCTGCTGTGGTGTTCAGGAAACTTCCATTCAAAAAAGTAACTTTTCCAAGCATGGATCAGTTTCTTCTTCTGCAGGCGTAGTAGTTTCCCCAAGCCTGTTGGTACCTTCCCTTTGTGGTTGTGGCAGGGCATTAATTTAGCTACATAAGCAATGGCATCCACAGCTTATGCGGTACAGGCATACCTCAGTTAACAAAGCCTCTGACAAAGAACCTCTTTTTTTGTCTGCTCAGCCCCCACCCCTTTGCTGCTTGTCTTCTGTTTAGCTAGAAGTTTCTAGCAGCATCAGCACTAGGGCAATGTTAAAGGATTGCTGGAGAAACAGGGACCTTTGGTGCCAGCCTGCAGCAACATGTCTGCAGTAAATAATGGAATAAACAAAGCTTGAGTTGGGAAAGAGCAAGTCTCTGGTCTAGCTGATTCTAGTGTAGCAAATTGTTCCTGCCTACAACAAGCAAGGTGCACATCAGCTACCTCCAGAATCCCTTACTGAGCATCTGCAAAGATAAAAGGGGAGAGCACTACTTTCCAGTGTTACTCCAAATCATAGGTAATTCAGGGGTCCAGGGTACCAGAGTACCAGCACCTCCACATGACAAGGGGGAATTAATTACCTCAAATTAGGAGGCCTGTGAGGAGGCGTAATCTAACAAGATCTTTCCACCAATGTTTACAGGGTCTTGCAGGAAAGAAGAAGCCAGAGATTCTAAAATGTAAACTAAAAATGTATTTTACTGAAAGTTCACTCACACACAAAAAAGATTCAAACACTCACACACAAGCTAAAAGAAAGATAAAGGGAGAAAAGTTGTGGATAGAAGAGTTTTCAGAGAATGGATGATACTTACCTATCCAGAGAGCAGTGAAGAAAGCAGTGATGTGGCTTAGACAAACACCTAAGGACAGTATTCATTTGGGAATCAGAGTGACAGCATGACAACCAGCAAGTGAAGTACTACACCAAACCACTCAAAACAAAGATTTCTTATACCAAATATCTACCCTCAGGGTGTAGGTGTGAATGGATGTCCTGGCCGAGTGGACAATGGTATTTCCAACATGGACAATGGGGTCTGGATGGAGTTAATGATCTTAGTGTTTCGGTGACAAAGAGGTAATGGTTGTTGTAATAACTCTGTATTGTGGAGACGTCTGGTGAACAATGCATGAAAACATGCAAGTGTGAGGGAACAGGGATGAAACAATCGTTGTTTTGGTAGGAACTTCCCTTGACCATTGTATGCTCATAGATGTTCCAGCTTCAGCTTAAGCCTGTTATCTCCAAAGTTGCTTGGTAATTTGCCTGACAATGACTTCGGCTACACCTAGAGGGGATGTTGGCTGACTTGCCTTGCAATCACATGTGTTCAGTCAGTAATTTCCCTCTGTCCAGCTTGGTCTTCTAGTTACCTCAGGTTCCATTTTATATCAAATGCCAATCAATGTATTTGCCAAATAAATAATATTTTGCCAATTAAATCATATCAGTCCTGGGGGGGTGCACAGGGCTGTAACGCCAGAGTAAGAAAAGTGGTATTTTATTGTACATGGTATTGTATTGTACCTGCTGCTTGCACTTGGAAAAGTTCCCTTTTGAACTACAACTCCCAGTATCCCTAGACTGCATTACCAAAATTGGAATATTTTTTCCAAGATCTACCACCTCTAACCCATTGGATTCCATGAAAGGTGTTATGGATATTTCCACATTGGCAATGGTCCCCAAATATAATTATGGATAGGTTGGCTAGTGTCCTGCTTTGTGTATGTGTGTGCACGCATGTGTGCATGTGCCTTCAAGTCACCTATTGACTCCATTAATTTCATAGGGTTTTCTTAGGCAAGAAATACTCAGAGGTGGTTTTGCCAGTTCCTTCCCCTGAAATATAGCCTACATTATGGATGATAATTGTCTATTTGAAGGCATCCTCTGTGTGAAGAAATGTTTGTCCAAGTCTGCATTAAATATCAAGTACCCACCTATGGGACATTTCTATCCCCATTCCAGTTTTATGGCACAGTCCTTTCAGGCAAGAAGGGAGAGGTACAACAGCAGTCTGGCCATTGGCAGCTACTCTGTCTGCATTGACTGCTGATGCTCCAGGTCACCCGCTGGTACAATGTGACAATAAGGTAGACAGTGAATGAGTCACTGAACCAACTTACTCCCATACCACACTGAATGTTATAATCTGCTTACAATACAATACAAGGTGTCATTCGAAGAAGCCATTCCCTGAAGAATAAAGCCATCAAAAATAAGTTAAATCCAAATCGATGATAAAAGAAAAACAGGAAAAGAAAAAAGGAAGCAGAAAAGAAGGAATGCTAAATCAACGCTAAAGGAAGGTGGGGAGAAGAAGGGAAAGAGAAGCAGTAAATTCAAAGAAAATTAACACCAATTTAAAATATGTCAAGAGAGAGCAGCTGACAACTGAGAAAGGATCTAAAGTTTAAGGCCCTTGCTTGATTCATTGTTATTAAAAGCCTACAGGAAATTAAACCACAGAAGCTACATTCAAAATGCATTAATAAAAGCGAGGAAATTCGAAACTGTGGAAGAACACCATTTTCTCCTTTACGAGAGGGCTTTCTGAACTCCAGGTTACACTGTCATACGTGTTTTTTGGTACCTTAGAGACTAATACATTTATGATGGCACAAATCACCAGGGACTCAACTCGTTCAGGTGCATGAAGCCTTACATAGACTTACATGATCAGAAGGAAGACTGTACAAAATAAGGTCAGAGGAAAAGGAAATACAGAACAATAGCAATAATAATATTATCACAATGCATTATAATATATTGTAATATGGTATATAAAATATGATAATATTCAATCATATTATAATAATATACTGACATTGAGAGCCAGCATGGTATGGTGGTTTGAGCATTGGACTATGACCTTGGAGACCAGGGTTTGATTCCCTGCTCAGCCATGGCTGACCTTGAGTGCATCACACTCTCAGCCTCAAAAAACCCTGCAATAGGTTTGCCTCAGGGTCACCATAAGTCAGAAATGACTTGAAGGCACACAACAACAACAACAACAACAACAACAGATATTTCTTGTTTTCTTATTTGTATTGTATTATTGTTGTTGTTATGTGTTTGTAGTTCTATGTATTGTTATGCAGCATTGTTGTTGGTTCTTTTCTTTTGTTTTGTTTAATAAAGGCCTCAAAGGCCCCTCCCTAAACAGCAAACCCCAAGATTCCACAGGATGCTGAAAGTGGAATAATAGCACTATAACAGTCTAGTGCGGAAATGGGCAAAAAATGTTTTTAATAATCACAAAATAACCCAACAACAGTATATTGACTACTACTACTACTACTGTTATATTAACAGTATATTGACTACTACTACTACTACTACTACTATTTATTATTATTATTATTATTATTATTATTATTATTATTATTCCTGAAATTGCTAAAATAATCTTTGTGCAGAGCTGAATATAGAACAAAATTCACTGAAGCTCAAGTCTTGTAGACAACTTTACTGCCATAACTAAACTCTGAAACGCCCTGAGTAATTTCTAAAGAAGTGCCTCTGATCATGTATAGAATTCCTTTCAGCGGTGATATATCAGCTGTAACCTCACAGATTTACACATGGGAAAAGTTCACAGGAGGTGATTAATAGGTAAAGCTGCATCGTCTCACCTGGCTTTTTAGAAATTAAATTATGATACTTTCCTCAGATTCTTCTGTCTTTTATGTAGCTTCCTACAGATGATAAATCATTTTCAATGACTGATTTCAATAACTTTGCAGCAGCCTTTATCAACATTTACATTTCAAACACATTGAGAATGTATGTTTTAGGATGTGAATGTGCCCTTGACAATAAAGCCATTTCAATCAAAAACTGGAATGGAAGCATTTAAGGAAATTTTCATCATTTGTTTTAAGAATAATTTTTAACAATCAGTTCAGAGTACATTGGAGCACAGTGAGTCATAAGAAGAATTAAGTTACCTCCAAAGTAAAGGGCTTCTATTTCATATTTACATTAATAAATCAAAATCAGAGTACTTTGCTGCAAAGCCATTGCTATTTTGTGAATTAATTACGGCGATCTGAAGACCAGCTGAAGATTAAGTAGCTTGTATTTATGCACAACTAGAGGTGGGGAGAAATACCCTTTTCCTCTTAATGCAATTAGTTATTAGCAAAGAAACAATTTATCCTTTAATTTTGAACTAACCTATTTGTCAGAAAACTATTTATTTTTTGTATCTTAGAACAGTACTATTCTAAGGTGGCACCCCTTCCTTCTAGGTAGAATTCTTCAAACTTCAGGGGATCTCTGAGAGAACAACCAGTTTATGGAATCACCATGTAAAATCTGATTCAGTGTACACAAAATGCAACTCCAAACAATGCTGCTCTGAAAGGCTGCATCTCAGTTATGTCATGGACAACATCCTTGTAGATACTTGGCAGCAGGGCTTGAAAGTAACTTCTCACAACCAATGAGTTGCCTGCCATGATTTCCTTATACTGTACTTGTACCTTCAGGAGGGGCAACGCCACTTCCCCTGCCATGTCGAGGATAACATTTGAAGTTGCATTTATCATTATGGGGATGTGGCCGCTATAAACAGCAGAAAAGGGTTATTGTACAGTTCAAACACTGACCTTATGTTCTGTTATGGGTGTTTAGGGGATGACAGGCTGGATGAGAGGAGAATGTGTTTTATACAAAACTGTTTACTCATAGAAAACAGTGTGATACAAAACACGTGGGCCTTTCCGCACTACATTGTTATAGTGCTATTATTCCACTTTCAACATCCTGTGGACTCCTGGGGTTTGCAGTTTAGGGAGGGGCCTTTAGAATTCTCAGCCAGAGAGCTCTTTGGCCTCTATAAACTACAAACCCCAGAATGCCACAGGATGTTGAAAGAGGAATAATAGCACTGTAACAGTGTAGTGTGGAAAGGCCACAGTCTCCTCCCATCAGTATACGATGTGTTGGGGGAAAGGCAGAAGCTGAGACATGAGGTTGTTCAGGGAGACAGAGTGAGAGTGGCCATTTCCGCACTGGGCTTTTCAAATGGTGCAGAGCGACCTCCGACTGAGGTCTTCTGTACCGTAGAGTGAACTGGGGTGGACTACTTTTTGTAGTTCCGTACCTCAGTCTGGTTCTGCGCAACCGGAACTGGTCGCACAGCGTGCTTTTTAAAAACCCCTTTTTAGAGGTTTTTAAAAAGCACGGAGCACTCGACTCCGTGTCGCTCCGTCACCGCACTCCAGAGCAGATTTGCAGGTGCGCGCAAGTGCATGCCTGCAGATCTTCTGGGGGCGGGCTTTCGGCTGGCGAGCTTCTCCGGTTGGTGGAGAGCCTCCACCAACTGGAAGCCGCCGTTTTGGACACCAGAGCAGTGTGGAGCGACAAGCTCGCACTGCTTCTCATCCCAACGGACTCATCCAGATACTCAGGAAATCCAGTGAGTCCCGTTTTCGCGCGGTTCCCTCCCCACGTCTGGAAAGGGCCAGTGAGCATATGAAAAAGACTGTGCAGTAGACCTTAAGGGAGTGCACTCAGGAGAAGGTAAGACACCAGGCTGGCTCAGACAACTGATCATTGAAATTGCTCTGGAAGGCTCTGTAGAGGCAGAGATGGAAGGAGTGTGTTGTGCCACATATGTGAGAGAGAAAAAGAGAAACCAGACAGGGCAGGAAAAAGAAGAGGAAAAGGAGGATAGACAGTGTATTTGTGTATCTGTGTTTAAAAGGGGAAAGTTACATCTGCCTCTACAATATCAATATTCCATGTAAATTAAAAACTAAGCCATACATATCTACATATGTTACATATGGCATCAGTGCACATACACATATGTATCAGTTCAATGGGGCATACTGCTAGGTGAATGCATATCCTCCAACATTTCACAGAGGAAATCTAGGACATGTGTTGTCAGGCAACATCAGAGTGTGGTCAGGATGGCAAATGTTATTAATAAGGAAGAACACAGAAGCTAGAGAGCCTGCAGCAGTTTGCTTTTGCCTGAACCTGTTGGGACGAGCAGGATTCTGTTCCCTCCTCTCCTCTCTCCCTGGCTGAGTTAACTGAGCTCAAACTACTTTTGCACTTTGAACTCGCTATACAGAAACTGAAATAAGCAATAGAGAAAGTGGAGAAGAGAGAAAAGCATGGACATTGAAAAAGGGGGACAGTGGGGAATTAATTTGGATTGTCCTTGGCAAAGCAGGACAGTTGGAGGGCAGGTCTTCTTTACAGGGTTTTTTTTTCTTCTAGAGGCCGTTTCACATCACATTAACAGTGATAATGCTATCATTCCACTTCAACTGCCTTGGTAACATCCTATGGAATCATGGGATTTGTAGTTTAGGGAGAAGGTATTGAGAATTCTCAGCTAGAAATCTCTAATGCCTCACTAAACTACAAATCCCAGGATTTGACAGAATGCAGCCATGGCAGATATATAGCACTATAATTATGTAGTGTGAAACAACCACAGGACAATTTCTAAACAAGTTGCAGCTACCCACCCACCCACCTGGAGGAAGAGACAACAGTTTTAGAAATCCAGAAGTCTCAATTTTTACAATGGACTCAATGGGACAAAATTGGATTCTGGAACCTCAGAATTTTTCCAGGTCTAGATCTTTGACTTCCTAGTTTCAGGAGCCCATGAGATCCAAAGTTGTGCCACAAATTATGCAGGGTGAAACAGCTGGAAGAAGGTGGTTCTTTGAGTACCACGATTCTAAATTGTTTAGCTCTTTGAAAGATAAGAGCACTACTTTGAACTGAACCCAAAAACAGACAATCACTTGTACTCAGCAAAACTCATTGGAAAAGACACTAAAGCTGAAGGCAATATGAAAAGAAGAAGATCACATCACAGGTGGAACAACTCAGTCAAGAAATCCTGACCTTGCAACACCTGAACAGTACTGTTAATAATAAGGTTTCTTGGAGGCCCATAATTCATAAGGTTATTATAAACTGAAGCCAGCTTGATGGTACACAACAATAACAAAAACAATATGATTAAAACAACTAGCTCCTATCAGCAACCTGAGTGCCCTATTTTGTCCAAATGCCATTTCCAGACACTTTTCAAGTGAAGGCCCATTACATTACACTTACTTAATCTGGAATGAAATAGGGCATGAATCACTGTGCCAAGTCCAGCTTTGTCATGAAGAGTTGCAGGTGGCTTCTCACAACTGAAACCATCTGAATATACACCAACCACTCCAGACCAGGGAACAACCCTAAGCTGTGAGCCTAATCTTTTAGTTCCAACCAAGAGAGGCTGCATATCTCATGCTGAGTGAGGTAATACAATTGCTAACAAGTCTTCCAGCTTTTCAAAATGACATTTCACCTTGTTTATACCCCTGCCAGACCCTAACAGATGCCAGGGAACAATTCAGTACTTAAATCAAATCCACAGATAGCTCAGATCCCCAGATAATACCCGTCAACATTTTTTGTAGATGCTGGGGACAAGATGGAACCCAGAGGGACATTGCCAAGTGGGTGGGAAGAAACAATGACAACTCAGAACCAGCTTCTGTGTCCTGTCTGGGAGGAATGAAAGGAAACAGCTCTGTGCAGTATGTCCAATCCCCATCCTTTTGAAAGATGCCATGGGAGGTGGTATTGAACCCTGCTGATATATCCTGAAGAATTAACAATGTGATGCTCTCTCCTCCCAACACTAGAGGAATGAGCACAATGCAGCCTTTTGGTAGGCCTTGCATAGCCCCATAGCCCCGCCACCACCACCAAAGTTCCCACCGTTTAAAAAGATATATATTTTCCCTGTTCCTACAGGCCTCCAAGAACGACAGTTTTGCCAAGAAATAATGTGCACAGCCACCTAAAGCCAAGCCACACCCAAAATCTGAATAAAGGAAACCAGAAATTGCAGCTTCATACAGGCTTTAGGGGTTGTTTTGTCTTAAAATTTTTGGAAGTCACTTTGAGAACCTTGCCAGGAGAATGGTGGGATGTAAATTGAATATATGATGATAAATAAAATTTTGGATCCTGCCATGGTAGGTGGTGGGAATGAAAAATTGCCTCCAGACCTGCTGAAATCTGCCTGTCCTTGTATTAGGGCGACCAGTTTCACTCTCCAACCAAGGCCAAGAGCCAAATAGGACAGGATCTAGGTAATTAGCTTTATCCAGAATCCCTCAACACGCCTACTTGTCCACATATTTTGATCCTGGGCAATAGTTATTTAGGTCTGAAGAATCCAAATAGTGTCTTACCCACAAAGGCCATAACCACCCTAACAAAGATATCTGAGGTGGCAATGTACCTCTTAAAGCTGCTAACTCAGCAATACACAATGACTGGTTGAGACTTTCAAAGCAAATCTTACAGCGGCATCCACAAAGAACTGAATGCATTTAAACATATTATTCATTCTGAATGCATTGAGCAACCTTTGAAGGTGTAAGAAAAATGTTTAAGCATTCACTTAGCTTGAAATAATTAAAAGAGCATCAATTTCCTGTCAGAGAACTGATATGGTTTAATTACATTCTATAAAAGTATTGAACAGGCTATCAGAGGAAAACCATACTGCTGAGCATAGATATAATCTTTATAATGTCCATTGAATTGAACAGATGGATGTGAAAATGATTGGAAGTAGTTACTTATGAACAGAATTAGTGTAGTGACAGAGGAACTGAAAAGTAGAATTGTTTTCAAGAAGATCTGTCTGGCTAAACAGTTATTTTCTTTTTCTGGAGTCTAGATTAAGCTTCAACAGGCAATATGGTGAGTATCTGCATGCTCCAGGACACTGTTATTTCTCTCTTTGGGCATGGCCCCACAGTGCTCTATGTATCCATCAGAAACTCTCAACAGGATGCCAGTATCCCTTCATACAGACATGTTGGCAGGGCCTGCCAAAGATATTTTGCTGCTTGATTCAAAGATGCCCCCCCCACTCATTCAGACATTGACTGGACTGGCAGTGGCACCTATACTGACACAGGGATAGCCCCCTCTCCTTCAACGGGAAGCTAGCTAATAGAGGATCCAAGGTAGCCCATATAGCAGGTACATTATAGCTGCATTCTCTCACACCTCACCTTGGCTTCCAACTCCTGGTATCTGCCATCTGGAGCAACTCCATACATTAGAAAACACCACCCACAAAAGCTAAAACTACTATTAAACTGTAGCTAAAATACTCTTCTAGGAGATAAAGGCCCTTTGCGCACGAGATAACAGAAATACCTTATTGTGTCGTAGGATCGAAGTTTATGGCTGCGTTTCTGCGTCGTTTCTCCAGTGCATCATTCCGCACTGTCATCTGTTTGAGGCAGCAAAGAGCGCTTTCTTGTTCCGCACCACAGCATTCGTAACCACTCCCCTGCTCCGCCTATGGCCCACCCCAGTCCATTTCATTGGATCCTTTTTTTTAAAAAAAAAAATTAAAATCTTTGGAAGAACGTCTCTACGCAGACACGACGTCACATGACTTCCAGCCATGCGGCATTTCACAGCACATGTCATGGTTGTCTGGCTTTCACTCTTTACCGGTGAAATGGAGCATGAGAGGTCACTTGCCACAGTGTTGCAAGCACTCGGTACATATACGGATATCCTCGCATTGGCTGAGGCATTCCTGCAAAGGCAATGGCGGAGGGAGCGGGCAGTTACATGCAGCCTTTTGGATGCCAGACGCCACGCACAATGGGTGAACGGCCTTCTTGCTTCTTCTCTGGCAGCTGACCTGGGTGCCGGCTATCTCAATGCCCTGCACAATGGCAGCTTTGTAAGAGTCCCCCGGCCCTGCAGATGGTGGGTGCGCAGATGAATGCACAGGACCTGGTGGACCATGGAGGTCTTGTCTACGTGGGATGATGACCAATGGCTCTACCACTTCCATATGACTCGTGCAACTCTGTTTGAAATCACCAAGCACCTGCGCCCGCACCTTCAGCATACACCCACCATTATGCGGGATCCCATTCCTGTGGAGGAGCATGTTGCCGTAGCGGTATGGTGGCTCACAACCCCATTCATATACCGGAAGACTGCAAACACCTTCTGCTTGGGCATCTCCATGGTGGCAGAGATCACGATTGAAGTCTGCCTTGCCATTGAGCATGCTCTCTTGGCATCAACGGTGTGCTTGGGTGACTATCGCAGGGTGAGCCAACCCTTATTTCCCTCCTGATGCAAATAAGTGCTCTGGGGCATGCTGGGCATATGCTGGGAGGAAGGCAGTGTGAGTGCTTCCAGGGGAATGGGTGGCTCCCTGCCCATGCCATGGCAAGAGTGCGCAGTACTGTGGGATTTCATTTCCTCATTCATCCCCTCCAAGATGGGGAACTGGGATCTGTAGTTTGAAAGGATCTGTTGTTTTGAAGCCTCACTCTAGAGCCATGCAGACTACCTGCCCAGGCCATGATGGGCCCATCTCTGGCCCATGGAAGAACTTCGTGGTGGGAGAAGGCAGTGGGGGGGTAGAGGAGTGGGAGGCTGCCCACCCAGCCATGGCAAGAGAGCACAGCACCATGGGATTTCCAGTCCTTGGCATTGCCCTCCCAATCAGTTCCCGAGGGGTGAAGTGGGATCTGCATCTGCCTGCCTAGTACCCTAAGGCTGCATGGGCATTCAGTTGGGGGGCAAGGTAGCAGGATCAAACATTAGTTGAAATCCGTGTTTTGAAATTTGCCTGCTCTTGAGTGTTAACTTTGTGTATTAATGTTTTCCCAACCTCACTCACAGATAATGGATGGCTTCCAGGAGATGAGATTCCCCCAGTGTGTTGGCGCAGTGGATGGAATGCATATCCAAGTTTGGCCACCCAAGGATCGAGGGGAGGAGTTCATCAATTGGTAGGATTCTTTCCCCGTGATGATGCAAGGGATGGTGGATCATTGTGGGAGGTTCATTGATTTGGAGTTGGGGTATACAGGCAGAACTCATGATGCTCGTGTATTTAGGCACTCAGCACTGTGGCCAGTGATGGAGGCTGGCCACTTTGTTCCAGGGAATCCCACAATCACTATAGCAGGGGTGCAAGTTGGCCAACTCATCCTGGCGGATGCCGCATACCCCCTTTCACATTGGCTCATGAAGCTGTACGCAGGGCATCTGGCTGAAAAGAAGCAGGCATTCAGCAAGGCACTCAGCTGCTGCAGAAATGTTGTGGAGCATGCTTTTGGGAAACTGAAGGCAAGATGGGGTTGCCTCTCTGCCTCCCTGACTGTTTCAGAGCAAAACTTCCTACCTGTGATAGCTGCCTGCATGGTTCTGCACAACATATGTGAATCAAAGGGCCACATCCTTCAACCAGACCTGCCCCCCCAACTGTCAACATTCCTCAGATTCAGCAGGACATTTGGACATTCGCTGCTGGGAGGAGGGTCAGGGGGGGTGAAAGAGTGAAGACTGTCATAGCAAGCACGTTGTCTCTTTGATTTCCAAAGGCCACCCTTTACCTTTCATGAAATTTGCATGTTTGGGGGATTTCTGTTGCGTGCCATATTATAGGGGTTCGCTGTACTGTGAACATTACTCTGTAAAAATGAATAAATAATGGGGTTTGTACTGTGAATGTTGTGATGTTTCCTCTTTCCTCATGCAATCTCGGCTGGCCTACAAGTTTGCCCCACAAAACCACCTCTGTGATGGGAATCAAAGGTTGGGGGGAAAGAGGTCTAGAGAATATACTAACAAAACCTCTTTATTAACAAACATTATAAAAGGAGAACAGGAATGTTACAACCCTTCACGCATATCATAAACCATCAGAAACTTTTCTTTGACCACAGTAGGAACAGTATAAACAGTAAAACCAGTATTTAAGGAGAACAGTAATAACACACCTCTTCACACATAAGCAATTTCTGCACTAGACTGCTTTAGTGCTATGATCCCACTTCCAGCACCCTATGGAATTGTTACCCTGTATGTTGGGGGGTCCCGGGAGGGGCGCCCAGATTGCCAAATAAAATACAAGTTGAGGGAAATTAGCTGGAGCACTCTCTTGGCTAAACAAGAGGCAGGGTAACTTTAGCAGGATCTTTAACCCAATGTATACAGCAGCGGGTCAGAGAGCAGCTAGACAAGGTTTTCAAAGTAACCAACAATATTTTATTAAAGACACGAAGCATGAAAGACAAGACATAAACTAACTAACTTGGAAATGGAAACGGAGATTTGTTTGGAAAGGCAATACGACACCTGGTCTCATAGTCCTGGAGAGAAGTAGGGTTCTGGGGAAGAAAGCTCAGCATGGGGAGCTGAGGGGAGTTCCTTAGATGACCGGCAGCAAGGTGGGATGGAAGTCCATAGTAGTCTGAAGACCGTTCGGAAACGTGGGGTTTTTATAGGGGAGTTTGTGCCTACTAGCTATGGCAAACCAGATGAGAACAAAAGGAGTTTTAGCGCTGGACAAAGGATTTGGCAAAGGTCAAGTTTACATGATTGGATTTGCTCTTGATGACAATAGCGTGGCCGGTACATTGATGGCCCAACATAAAGAAATGGCTTGGCTGAAAGCCGTGCCACTATTGTGAGGTTTGCAGCTGGAAGTTCCCTGAAGTTACGAGCAAGGTTTGAGTTGCTGGCCTCAATAGAGTCTGGAATGTAAAACCATTAGCAGCCGCACTCTGTCCGTGCTTGTCCGGAGAACCTCGCAAACACGTGGAGTGGGGTGACTGCTAAGTGGGGTCAAGCTAAGGCCGAATTGTTTGATATCAAAATGATATCTGGGGGTCCTCACCCAGAGTGCCATAGTGGAAGTAACAGAATCTTGAGGTTTGCTGTTCAGGGAAGAGTCTCAAAGACCCTTCCCCACCTTGTAAACCCCAGGATTCCATAGGACGCTGAAAGTCAGATCATAGCACTATAGCAGTGTAGTGCAGAAATTGTCATAGCTGTCCGTTTACATGGCACATAACATTCCTGAAGGCTAGGAGAAAGGAACATACTAATGGAAGGTTCTTTTGCCATTCAGCTGTACTGTCAGTATTTCTGCCCATTTGCCCATCCCTGCCTTGGCGCCATGCTATGAGAACTTTTAAAATTGCAATCCAACTTTGCAAAATCAACAATTGAGACTCACTCCAACTGCTTCCCTCCCACAAAAAACAACACAGGTACAACTTTGCTTCTGTTGATCCTTTAAATGCATGACCCCATTCCTTAGGGGCTGTAGCAGATGAGAGCTTTCTTTGCCCTCACTGCCTTGCCACCTATATGCCCTGCCTATGAAACTCCCTGGAGAAGCTGTGTCTCTGAACCCTCAGTGGTATCCTGGTCTTCCCCACCACTTGAAATATTATTGTGGGTGGGAGCATTGCTAAGGTTGGGATTTGATCTCTCCATATTTTCAAGTGTGGAACTCATGACCCTGCTGCCAATGTGCAAAAGGGTCAAGACTTCTGTTCTCTCCTCTGTGCTGGACTCAAGGTCCCTCTTGTACAGTTCAACCAAAGTGCTCAACGTGCTGTTGCCGTTCTGCATCTCCCCTAAGAACGCCATCCTATTCAGCTCCTGCTGCTTCTTCAAGTGCTCCATCATTGCCACAGCAATGATGCTTGCCTCGGATCTCCTTCCAGATCTGTCTCGTGCCCTGGCCTGCCTCAGCCTGGACATTGGAGAAAGTGCTGAGACAGCCATGTGGGTTGGGGAGCTCCTTCCGCTATCGGATCTTTCTGAAAGCAGAGTCAGGACTCAAGCTTTAAAAACAACTGTGCGGCCTTCTGGCCAGCATGCCAGCCGAAAAACCACGCCCTGTATCTGAAAACAACACATCAGCTTCTGTTCCACTGGCATACTCACCAGCTTCAGATGAGCAGGGACTTGTGCTAGGCTCCTCTGCAATCTCCCCTGCTTGGCCTCCCTCACCTGAATCCTCATTCCCTGGAAAGGAAAGCAAAAAGGGCCATTACAACTGTCCAGTAATTTTTGCAGTACTTACATAGGAGTGAACTCGGACTTAACACATGAGGGAACCACAGCACACTGCCATCAAAAAGATCCATGGAGCTTTTGTCAAGCATGTCCAGAGTGTCTTGTCATCATGTGAGTCACTGCCACTGAGGCTGTGAAGAAAAAATAGTGTAAACCATACCTGAGGGGCCTAAACATCGCAGCCTAACTGGATGATGCTAGCAGGAGCTTGGAAAGGCATTCCAGGACCTACAGGAAGACCAGGCATTGGCCACTCCTGGTGTGGATGCTGGAGTTCTTGGCAGCATTCTCTGGCATGCACGGTCCACCTGCCCCCCCCCAGGTACTTGCTTGCAATGCCTCTCAGGAGAAGAAGGTTTAACTGCTATAGTGGCTGGAGGGGGGGAGTTTACATGTAAGTAACTTATCATTCCCTCCAAGGTTATTGACTGCATTTCCCAAAACAGTGGTGAAGACGTTCATTAATACTTTACAGGATTTGCATCGCATTCATTCCCATACCACCTTGTATTGCAAAACAACACACCACCCAGGTTGTGATGGTACATGCTCATACCTTTGGAGCTGCTGGGACTCGCAGCCCAAGACTGCGAGGCAACAGGGACAGGCATTTCCGTTGCTGCGTTCACATGTCCTTGCTGGGCTTCTTCATCATATCTTTCAGGAGCAAGATGGAGACTTCTGGAAACTCATTTTGGGACCACGCTCACATCCCCCCAAAGGATCCTATCCAGCTCCTTGTAGTAGGGACAGGTGACCCTCTCCCTACCGGTCATCAAGTTTACAGTGATGCATCACCAGTACTCAAGACAGATTGCTTTACTCTTGTATCGGCATTCTTTAGCAGAGCATTAGTGGGCCCTGTTTCTTATCTCCCATGAAACACCCTCAAAAATATCAAAGTTACAGTGGCTTGTCCTGAGTTCCCGTTGAATTCGCTCCTCCCCCCAAATGTCCAAATGTCCTGAATCTCTGCCACTCATGAGGCCCTACCCCTTCCCTGGGTCCTCTCAGAACTGTCTTGCTCCATTAGAACCCCAATGCAGAGCAGCAGAACATGTAAAAACACTGGACAAGCCTAGTGCTGCAAGACCTGCTCCATATGGTGTGCCTATAGATACAAAATGGTGTGCATCGCACCTGGTGACGTGTGCAGGAAGCGACAAAGCTGTGCAGGACCTCATTGGCCAGAAGTTTGTCCGGCACCTTCTTTCAACCCCCTAGAGGCAGTCGCGTATATCTACAGTCTGTTTCTAGGGAGATTTGTCAGTGGAGGCTTGGCTTGTGGGGCGAGGGAGGCTGGAGAGTGGTTGTGGGGAGGGAGGTTGAGCAACTGCAAGTCCAATGAGGCTTTGAAGCCTTCACTTGAGGAAGGCTTCAAAACCCCCACAAGAGTTTGAGCAGCTCACCATTCACCCTTAAAAATAGTTAGGTGGTGATACTGTACAGTTCCCCAATGAATTATTAGGAAGGATTTAAGTGAAACAAAAAATAAAAAAAAATAAAAGAAGAAAATATAAAATATAAAAACCTTACAAAAACCTTACCCGCTGACTTCTTCACAATGGAGGACAATGGCTACAACCTCTGTTCTGGTGGGCAAGGACAAATCGGCACAGGAAATGATGGTGTGCCAGGCCGAACCTACTGTCGTAAGCCCGGCCGAGCTCGCATGGACGGCGCTGCCACCGCTGAGGGAGCCTCGGACGCTCCACCCGCGCCCGCCGCTGCCGCGGGCGGTGCCACCGGCGCAGAGGGGGCCTCAGACGCTCCGCCCGCACCCACCGCCACCGCGGACGGCACCGCCGATGCTGTTGGGGGCTCGGACGCTTGGGGAGATCTTCGGGAGGACGGGGAGGCCCCAGCAGAGGCAGGGATCGGGCCCGCTGGCAATGCCGGCGCCAGTCCCGAGCCCGCCCCAGCAGCCAAGGCGCCCGCGGGATCGCCAGAAGGGGTGGTCCCTGACTCCAATCCAGAATTTCCGCCAGCCCATGACTCCAGCCCAGAGATTGCCACTGCCCCCCCTCTGTTCTGGCAGCAGCGGCAAGTGAAAGAGGCAGCCTGCCGGTCCAGACGGCTGATGGAAAAGCGACTGCAGGCTGAGAGCTCTCAGCTGTGAACCCAGGGTGCCGGCTGTGAGCTCTCAGCTGCGGGCCCTGCCCCAAAGACTCCGGATCGGCCTCAGCTGGGCTGGTGGCTACTTCAGGTAGACAATGGTAGGGAGGGACCACGGAGCAACAACCGCCAGTCTTCCGTGCCCACGTCCGTTCCTTCCAGTGTCCAGACCCGACCCCTCTCTCCAGTGACCGCGACCCGGGGACCTTGCCTCTGTTTTGAGTGACGTAACCCTGTTTTTGCTTTGAGGACCCAACCCTGAGTTTGCCTGGGGTCCTAACCCTGAGTGTGTTCCGGGACTTGTTTAGCCTCTTAGCCGGAACCCTCCTCTGTGCCCTGAGCACCTCCGGGGGTACTGTAACCCTCTGTTTGCTGGCTCCCTCTAATAAAAGCCGTCCAACCCCAGCCGCTCGTCCCGCTTCTGCTTGGCTTCCACCCGCCGCTGACACCTACCCTGAACCCGCCCATTCCTGTGAGAATGCACTTCAATAGTTTCGCATGTAGTTGTAGAAACCTAGTAGAAGCGGTCTCAGGGAATGAAAATGCATTTTTTCCATTGCTCAAATACAACGCTTTAGCAACATGCAAAGGCGTGCCAGCAGCTTAACATCAACTTAATAGCAACGACGTTGTGCAGATGCACGTCTCTTCAAGCCATCACAGCTATGCAGTGACTACACCATGCGGAAAAGGCCAAAGTCTGCTCCGTGATTACCTTGTAACAGCTAAAGTACCCATTTCTGCAAGCATTCAAAAAGCCTTATTCTCCAATCCCCACCCAGTGTTCTTTTTCTTTTTCCTTCACTTTCTTCCTCCTCCATTTCTTGAGGGTTTGTCTCTTTTTTCTGTCTTTAGAGTTACCTAAATAACTCCTGGAAAAATGAACATCCCAGTCCTCCTGCCACTGTCTTTCTCTCTTGGTTAAAAAAGGTTAGATGACTGCCATCTGGTGACTGGAGACACTACTACTATAAGATACAGTCATATTTTAATTAACCAAAAACAATTAACCAATTTAAAAACAAAATAACTTAGGTGCATGCTACTAGAGTCCCTTTAATAACCACCTGAGCGTCATGCATTTGGATTTCATGGATTCTGAGTCCAGTGGAGACAAATACAAATAGACATAAATGATATTTTTTTCTTATTGTAGATTTAGGGCCACCATGTTGAAACAGTGATGCCTAATTCAAATTTACCCCCTCTCAGAAAAACAGCTTTAAGATAGCTATTTAGCATTACAAAGATATAGATTATTTATAGTTTATCTCAGGATGCTTCTCAGAGACGTGGAAAATCTCATGAACATTTTATGCATTCATTTGGAATTATAAATAAAATCATTTTTTTCTGTTCTTTTTTTTAACCATAGTACAGAATTACATCAAAAAGACTACAAGTTATAATATTCTAGATGAAGCCTTTCGGTTAAAACGCTATACATGTACAGTTGAGAATAAATCCCACTGAACCCAGTGGGGTTACATCTGAGTAGGGATATACAGAACTATAAGAAGAAACTATATGGTTAAGTTTTGAGACCAGGATTCTCTTGTGGAATTCCTCCTATTACACCAGAGTTGAACTACTTAGATTGGAGTCCCAAATCTGCAGCACATGAAAGGCATGTGGCCCCTGACTTCAGCCATTTCCGCACTATATTCTTATAGCGCGATTATTCCACTTTCAACATCTTATGGAATCCTGGAGTTTGCAGTTTCGGGAGGGGCCATTTGGCCCCTCCCAAAACTGCAAACCCCAGGATTCCATAGGATGTTGAAAGTGGAATAATCACGCTATAAGAGAGTAGTGCGGAAATGGCCTTCTTCCTGTGTAGCCCAAGCTGCTTGGTTGCTGCTGTCCCCCGTCTGTCTGGCACAATCTATTGCTGTTCTTCAGTCCTTCCCTTCCTCCCCTTTCCTAAAAAAAAACCCCTCTACACTATATCTCTTGGTCTCCAAGTATCTCCATCTACACATCTGTTCACTCCCTTCCCCTAATCTCCTCCTCCAAACTTGCATTTTGGCCATTCTGGGTATTTTGTATGACAGCCAAACTCAGCTACCCCTTTGCTTCCTCTCTTCCAAAGTGACATGTCAAGGGCAGTACCTGTGATGTAAAATAAGCTAAAGCAATTGTGTCAATTGGTACTGTCACCTTTCAAGGAAGGCCTAAGTACCTGCTTAGTTACTTGCTCTGGTTTCCTCACCTCCCTCCCCAATTCTAAGCAGCTTTGTGTGGAATAGAGGAGAAGCAAAGCAGTTGAGTGAATGGGTACTCATGCTTGTAGGAGCAAGAAAACTACTACTTCGGAGGGCAGGCCTAAAATGGGTTAACAGAAGAAATAGCAGAGCTGCTTAAAAGCAGAAGAAAGCACTTCTGGTGAGTTTTTACAGGATGGTAAGTGTGTTTTTGCAGAAAGAAGAAAAGGATAGGAAAAGGGCACAAAACTGGTGGTTTTTGCACAGAAAAATGGGTGGAAGAGAGGCAGAAAGTAGGCTGGCATGTTTTTTCCCAAAAAAAAAAAATGACTAAAAGCATTTTATACATTGAACATCTCTAGGCTCTGCCTGCCATGGCTCTCTGAGTAGCTGCCAAGGTTCCTGATTGTACCATGGTGCTGCCAACAGGCAAAAGCATTCCTCCTTCCTCATAAGAGCAGCTTGTCCCTGAGGGTTTCATCTTGGTTGCTTCTGCCTCTCCTCCTGATCAAGCCAGGTGTGTTCTGCCGCACCTGAGTGCATGGCAGATTTCCCCACCTCACATGCTTTCCTTCCAAAGGGCGGTGAAGCCAAGCTGCCAGAAATGCAACACAGGAGGCATGACCCACAGTGAAGTCCTGCTCTCATCCTCAGATGACTGGAATACTGTGGAGGCAAACACCTGAAGAAGGTTGTATTTTCAAAATTAAACATGCTCATTGCTAATGCTCCTTTTCTTCCCCTCAAGTTTAATGTCTTGCCTTTTCTCCAGGACAGTTCCTTCTTCCTGTGCATCTTGAGGGATTTGGACTTCAAAGAGAAACACTTCCTAAGAGTGTTAAAACATCAAGGGCCTTGAATGCTATTTCTGGCCTCAGAAACTAAACTATGTAGACACATTTTGGTCTAACCAACGCAGAGACACTTACACAGACATCCCATCATGCTGTTACAGGAGTGGCTTTGAAAAGCCTATAATGGGTTAGAATCACAGAGCAAAAGTTTTTCTTTTTTAAAGTAACTCTTACCTTTGAGATTTAAAATAACTTGAGTTATTTATTTCAGCTGTAGAATCCAGAAAGGAGGCATTGTTACATACAACTAGTGGTTCTGTTTCTGTTGGGCTTATGATTTTGGTTATTTGTGCATTGTTTCTCAAAACATAACTTCTGGATTGAAAGACTGGTGTGACTATTTTTGAAGGGCAATGTTTACATAATATCAAGCATGGCAATCATCCCATGAATAAGTCTATGGATGCGTGTGCTGGGATTTTTCTTTACTCCATCCCACTAAGAATTTCATCGTATTGCTGCAGAGGGAGAAAGGGAAAGCAAAACCACTTCAAAAGTTCTTTTGGCTCCTTTTCTCCCTGAACTGTTTCCACTCCAGATGGTCATCATAACAACGTGTAATTTAACATTGAGAACTGCCGACAGGCTCCTCCCTCCTTTTTTCCCCCTGCCCATTCTTTAGTGCAATGTTATTTAGATTGTAAGCTTGCTGTCCTGTTTTCACTGATTGTATCTATGCCACTCCAGAAGTCCTTTCTTCTAGAGTGGCTTATTTGCCACCAATAAAAACAGGACAAGCCTGACTCTTGTAAGTTTCTTCATCCAAACTGATTGGAACTCATTGCATGAGTAGCCAAATGTCTTTTAAAGATTATCAGCATTTCTTTTGCTGTGGTACATTAGTTGAGTGGTCTCCAAAGAGTTACATATTATGGCTATTTCCACACTAGCCTGTTATAGTGCTATTATTCCACTTTCAACATCCTATGGAATCCTGGGGTTTGCAGTTTAGGAAGCAGCCTTTGAGATGCAGAAGAAGAGAAAAAACCCACTACCTGCCAGGCCTGCATTTTCCAGCAACTAATAAAAGTATATGAGTTCTCTATTTTATCCAGTTACCTTTTTATAAAAATACTAGCTATTATTAATTCCTTAAGGCTCCTCCCTAAACTGCAAACCCCTGGATTCCATAGAATATTGAAAGTGGAATAACAGCACTATAACAGGCTAATGTGAAAATCGGGGCTAAAGTATCTTATTTGTCCCCAGCAGGACCATGATCTCTATTTCTTCTATCCTTTTGAATGGAATCATGAACTTTGTGTAACTTGAGGAAAAAACTCTAATTTTTGTCTCCACTGTAATATACAGTGCATTTTAACAGAAATTCATATTTACTTCCAGATCATTCTGTAAACATATTCAATTTTTATTTTAGTTTGACAGTTGTAGAAAATTGCAGAAAATAATTTTAAGTCCTCATTATGGTTTAAAATTAAAATAAAATTTCATGTTTCAGTGCATGTTAGTGGATTTTTTTCTCATTTCAGAATAAATACCAAGAGCCATGTTTTTAAAACAGGTGTTTTTTTCATAACATCACACTCAAAATGCCAGACATGGATCGATACACGTTATCCTGAAATGGTACATTTACATGGTGTTGGTACAGTATCTGTTTCTTCAGTGGACATATACATCTAAGGAAGGGATGGATGGATCTATTTCTGATACATATTATCATAGTTCTGTTCTAGCTTTACATTAATGTCTGTGTTTAAATATTTATTTTCTTCAAATAAACATATATTTCAATCAGGGATGGGCCACTTTGCTGGATTAGAGCAGATAGAAATTTGCAGTCCAACAACATCTGGATGATCACCCTTAATTTAAGTGCATATTTTAATGTGTTTAAACTGTTGAGAACTCTGTTGCATTATTCAGGGAAATGTAAAATCTACTCTATAAGTACCAACTTGTCAGAGATATAACTACAGAAAAGGGCAAATGAGGGCATTTCCTTTCCCAAATAAGAATTCTGCCCTCCTTCATAAAATTCTCCAAATTTATAGCAATCCAGTTTAACTTTTAGTTGAGCCTTTAGTCATAAAAGTTTAGACATCCAAAGAAAAGGCAAAGCTTCCAAGGGAATGAGGACCCAGAAAATATAAGAGTTCTGGGTGTAAATGATTTTCAGTGACTGTCCACCATGCTAAAAATTGGAGACTGAAGAAAAGTATAACTGAGGTATCAGAATTCTTATTTGGGGCAATGCCCTCATCCCCCTCTTTGCGATATTCCTGCCCATGGATTAACCTGATGAGAATAGAGCAGGGCATTCTACATAGGAATTCATGAGCATTTAGTTTCTTATGCCACCATGGTCTAATGTTGTGCCCATGTAAAAACAAACCATATCAATTGAAAACCAGCCTTTACTAGTAGGATGTGATAGAAAATTTGGGATAGCCCCCATTTATTTTATGTTTTATATATATATATATATATACCCATACATACACACACACACACACATATGTTTGTGTGTGTGAATGAGTAAATAAGTATCAGACAGCAGACAGCAATCTTAAAAAAAAAAGCATGTTCATATTTTGACACAAAGACCCATTAATCCACATGTTGTTTGGGCTGTTAAGTGTCTCAAGTTTGCATTCCACCCTTACAGAAAATAACACTAGATAGTGGTTGGTGGTTATTTGCAGACTTTGTCATTTTGCTTACTGACCATACATTGCCATTGATCAATTCTAAATTGGATTATTGTTAGGTTTAAAAGCGCTTCAGCAGCAGAAAAGTGGCTGGAGTGGCTGGCAAAGAGGAGATGGATCGCAGAATAAACAGTGAAAGTGACAAGATCGGAGACTGAATTGATCACTGTCAGCGGCTTAGTGGTCAGCTGTCTGACCTTTGGTGCCCAAATGAAACATCGAAATATTGTTTAGACAAACACATTTGATTTTTGAGGTAATGGGTATGTCAACCAAATGACAAACCTCAGAAAGGTCAAAAGAATAGGCATTTTTCAGACTTTTCTCAAACGTTAATTGTTCATTTTGGGAATCAGTGTATTTCTGGGCTAGACAGGGAGAAAAGTTCACTTGTGTACACGCTGCAAATTGTTCCATAACAGCAAAGGCAATATAGCAAAAGTAGTCTGTAACCAACATTTTCCTGAAGTTAGATTGCATTACGAAATAGGTCTGCCAACCGATTAAAGGCTTTTACGTCAATACAGTCTTGCTTTTAAGCAATTAATCAATCAATTACATTTAAATAGATTGGCATCTTGTGAAATTTCAACAATGATGTTTTTAAAGGCCACAATCCTGATCCTGCTTTATTGTGGGAGGGGAGGGAGCATTGCTTTTTTTAACCCTTGCACATTAATTGCTTTCATACAATTAACATCCTACTTAGATTGGCTCTAAGTGTGATATAACTTGCCATTTTATATCCCAGCAGCTTTCAGTTGCTCTTCTGCCAATTTGGGACAAAGAGGATAGAAATAACACAATTTTGGGAAGATTTTCAAAATTCCCAAGTCCCTAATTTTTGCTTTAATACCTCTTATCCCATTCCTAGTCCCATCTTTAAAAACATAGCAGCTCCTTGTTTCTTTTTTTGTCCCATCAAAGCTACCGTCATCTATAACTGGTATAGTAACATGCTGATGGTTGGATTGCTTTTTTTGACATTCCTGACCCTGCATGGACCACAATGGTGACATTATTTTGCAATCAGAAGTGAGGTTTGTAGCAATTAGAAGTTCCTTTTGATTACTTTAAAACATTTTCTGGCTGTTTAGGAGTGGGGCACCCTGGAAGAATATGTAAAGTTAAAGCCACTCTTCCCAATGTACCCAATGCAAATCAGACCAATGGAATGTACACCGGGACTGCTGCAGTGTGCATCAATTGTGCTTTAGTTCTACTGCACATAGGTCTCTTTGCCAGCTCTGCTATGTAATAATGTTAACAGCAGTCCTGTACTGAATACAGACATTACAGAACGGCTCGATTCTAATTCCTGCTGATGTAAGTCCACTTTTATAAGACCCCAACAGAATTCTGGTCAATATTTGCGTTCAATAATTTTATTAAATCAACTTCAAATTGTATAGTGTCCTTCTGAGATCCAGGTTCTATCTGAAAATGGTGCTGTTAAGTTCTTTTTCAACTATTATATAGTGTGTATTATTAATATATTTTATATCATATATATAGTTTTATATTATGCTGTTGACCATTAAATATACTATAGCAAAGGCAATACAGCCAAACAACATCTGAATATTGTAAACAATATTTTGAATATTATATATTGTCTCTGTGTATATATACACACACACATATATACAATGGGTAAGGGGAATGTGTCCTTCCCTAGTGCAGCAGGACCCTACTCAGCTGTCAGAAATGGGCAAACTTCCTGCCCTTGTTTTACACCAAAGCCTAGTTAGACCTTCTCTCTATAGAGAGTAGACTAACATGGACTGAATATAGAGTATGGTATCCCACATACTAACCTCACTGATGAAGTTCCCAACTTCTCTCCATATGCCTATCTTGAGATAGTGGCTTCTTTTTTAACTATGGCTGTCAAAAGCCCTTAGCTAGCATAGCCACTGGCAATACTGACTTGCAGATTCTAGGAGCTGTTGTGCCCAGTGGTAATATTCCTAACCTCTTCCCATGTTGAACAGAGATGCTGACAGGAACCTTCCACTCAGGTTTTCCCAAATATGAAGTGAAGTCTTGACAGGACTGGAAACCCTGATAAAGCAAAAAAGAATGCTTCTTCTTATATGCAAGTGAATGTGAGAAGCCCAAAAAGAATTTTCCATTGAACAAGGGAAGGTCAGGTATTGAGGGGACTAAGCTAGTATGCATTGCTCTTATCCCTTGCGCTGGTATTGGTCTATTCCAGGGACAAGCAACCCAGTGTCATCCATATATTTTCAACTACAATTACCATAAGCCCCAACTAACATAGTCAATAGTTTAGAAGGCACCAGATTCCTGCCATGTTCAGGCAAGATGCTCAAGATCCCAGCTCTCCTGTCTTCATCTTCACTTGGAGCATGGGAATTCTACCTTCTTCAGGAGGTTTTTAGAGGCACATGTGCTAATTGACTTTGAGTGGGTCCCCCAAAAAGGACAAATACGAGCAGACGCGATGCTAGGTCAGTCCACTGTCTATCCCAGTAATCCAGACATCTTCTCCAGAGAGCCATGGGGTCAGCAAGGCAACAGCATGGAGATACACCATAAAGATAGCTTCAAAGAGCATCATGCTCCAACAAAGGAGATGAACTGAGATTTCTTATACTGGTCCCCCAAGACCTCCATCCAGACTCCAGCTTTACCTTTGCCAAGTAAGAAGTTTTAAAAGGGGAGCTCCTTGACCCAATGCCTGGCATTTCTTCACTTCTTCAGGAGCTCCTTCTGGGCACACTGCTGGCATTGGTGTATTGTTCCCAGGATCATGAAGCTCCTGAAGGAGGATGATCTGTCCCATGCCAGGGTCATCTTGACCCTGGAGGCCTGGGATTCAGGAATGTGGGTTTTAAGCCAACAGATATAGCTGGTTCTGATTTGTCCAGCTCAGGACCATTTGGGCATGGCCAGCTCAGGGGACTCAGGAAATATCTGACTCAGGTTGGGATCCAGCCATGGTGCCCCTTTCAGTAGCAACTCAGCCTCTGAGTCCATATTCAGACTAGCACTGGATTCCTGAGATGCAGCAATAATGGCCTTGTTCTTCACTGTATAATCTTTGTTTCTTCAAGCAATCATGAAATATTTCACATCAATTGCAAACATAGTTTTTAATGGCAAACTCTAGAATGATAAAAGGACTTTATGCACTGAAAAAGTGTTGTAGAAATTGTTAATTATAAGGAAGCCCAGTGATCCTAATCTGTGCTCTATTATGCTGGCCTTTGACAATTGGTTTGTAGATACATGAGCTCTATATTGATTGCCAGCTCCTCATGTAGCAACTGGTATGCAGAAAAGTCTATAGTGTAATATGACCAAAAGTATTGATTTGAGGAAACTTAATATTATTAAAAGATGGTTGTATTAATCTCTTTCCTATATTTTAGGAGAGACTTGAGGGGTGAGGAGAGCTTAGCAAAAGAAAATCAATAAGGCAAATACTCTGGTTGTGCAGGACTCTTCTTACTGAAAAAAAAACAGCTTCACATTATGTTAAGTGCAGGACGTTATGATAAACATTCATGATTGAGAGTTTCACAGAGTAAATGAATGACAACATTTTGTTGATCAGCATATTCCATATGGATTTTATCTGAACCTGTGTAAACCTATATTTTTCTTGATATTTCAAAGAGAGCTATCATTAACTCTAAAATTAGAAAATTCTGATCAAATTTTAATAGATGGAGGAATAGACTTGCTTTTGTTACATATGGCAATCCAGTCCTGGTAATTTATACTAATACTCGTGGATGAAAAGCATACCTTATCTTGTTGCAGTCCTTGCAACCACTTTATAATATATGGTAGAATGATTATGGAAGGGCTGAAGATGAAAAATTGGCTAATTTTGTTACCCATTGAAGTGCTGTTGTTGTTGTTGCTGCTGTGTGCCTTCAAGTCATTTCCAACTTATGGAGACCCTAAGGCAAACCTATCATGGGTTTTCCTGGGATCTAAGAGTCTGTGAGGCACCCAAGGTCACCCAGTGAGTTTCCATGGCCAAGTAGGGAATCAAACTCTGGTCTCCAGGATCATAATCCAATGCTCAAACCACTGCTATGCCATTCATTAGCTCAAACCACTCTTTAGCAGAGTATCGTATAGGTGAAATTCTAAATGGATACTTGCTGTTGATTTTCTCTCTTAACCACTACTCACTATTGTCTTTCATTTCAACAGCTTACAGTTACCCTACCAATATCTGTTAATCCCATATGTCTTTTTCCCTGATGTAGAACCAGCCAAGAAAGGAATATAGATTAACATGCCAGCTTTTAATGGTTCATCCTCAGAGCTTTGATGTACTCAATTATAATTTCTGCATTGTCCTCTAACTGACACTTTATCAAAGATTTTGTTTCTCACTGTCACTATTCAAAATGGGAAGCGGGGCCAGCTTTCCGTAACAACTTGTGACTAAACATGCCAATCTGCTATTTGAAGAAGCAGCGTGCTTGCAATGAAGCATGTGTCTCCCTGTTGACATGAGAACCCATAAGAAGAGGCCCACCTGCAAACATTCCTTGAATTCTCTCCTAAAATGGAATTCTGAAATGGAACTGAATGCTGTCTCAGTTCATTTTTAAAGAACTTACTACAAGTTCTAATTTTTTTTTTTTACTTATCATAATTTCTGAATTGAATTTTTACTGACAAAATTCAATAGGCATCGTTATCTCCAGCAAGGAGAGGACCGTACTATGTGTGCTGCCAAATGTAATCAGAAGAAAAAAGATAACAGTTCTAAGTCATCATCACCAGAGTGGTTAAATACACAAAGATTCAAACTCAAATATTTAAGAGTTAACTATTCAAAACCATGAGGCTGTGTGGAGAGATCTATCATTTGCTATTTCTTCTATGTTGATCTTTATTATTTCCATCCCTCAAATGGTCAATTTATGAATGTGAGTAAACGCTTATGAAAAACGAACTGAAGAAAAAATCCTCATCCATCTGTAAGAGAAAGTCAGTGCAGTCATAGCATCAAATCTTGACTAAGTTGTACAAGGTATTCCTGTTCAGACATGCTCCCATTCAGCCAAATATAAAAATTCATTTCCTATATATTTTTGATCTGTGTAAGGGATAGGCCATGTTGACCTGGACTGCAAAATGGACATGTCAAAACACACATCAAGTGTGAAGTGTGATGGTGAAACCTAATGAATAAAAGGACATTTACATTGTCACTCATCTAATCCTAAATAAAACAACATCACTACGCAGTATGTACACACACATTACTTGAACTTTAGACGCTCATCATAGTGCAGAAAGCAGGAAATGAGAGTCTCATGGCATGATTCATCAATCATTTATATTAAAAAGTAATAAAATACTATCCTTCTTCCTGCAGTGTAAATGAAAGAGACCTTAAGTGTATTTTAAAGACACAATAATTGCAGCAAATTAATTTCCAGTAAAGATTAAGAGGGACCACTCTCACCACTGAAATTTTGTCCATATTTAATAATGGTTGTTCAACAATGTATTGTACAAACTGAGTACCGGGGGTGGGGGACAAACCTTTGTCAGATTTCTGAGCAACATCTTATTCATTATCCTTTCTTATGATTTGGTGACCCATCATTGATATATGACTTACTAACTGGAATCAGTCACATGACTGTATTTCACCACCTATGGAACATGTCTACCATACTTCTAAGCATAAATTTAAGATTTTCAAATATAAAGTCCAAAAATGTGTAGGTCTGAGGGACAGAAGCAACAAGTTACAAATAATGACTTTACTCACAAGATGTTCCTCTTAGCATGGGGTTAGGAACTGTACATGGGGAATAAGGGACAATTTTCATACCAGTGAATTTTCCAACACTGGGTATATGATGGGAAATAGGAGGGGTACAACAATCCAGCTGACCCTCCAGGAAGGAACCATTGTCCCAGCAAGGAAACTGGAAAAAAATGAGTTCTTAAGTTAAGCTGGCCAGCTCAGATTCCTCAGAGGCCCCAACCCTGCCTCAAAGAAGACAACTTACTTTCATGGTTTCAAGCTGAGAGGTCTAGAAAGCCTTGGAAGTGTTGGAAATTTCTGGCATTCTCTCTCCCCTCTTCCTTGTTCTACGGCAAGCAAGGCCTAGCGAGCATAGAGTTTCAGTTTCTTTTGCATGTCAAAGCCTTCTGCCTTCTCACCTAAAGCCTCAGTCTTGCTATTTGTGTTATTTAAATGCATGACTATGGTAATCAGGTGACCAGACCATGTGACTCAACATAGACCCTGGGGTCACTGGCCTTACATAAAAGACCACATTTTTCAGACCTCTCTTTTTGCTCTCTTTGCCATTTTTGCTTCTATAACCTTCTCTCTGACCGTGCTTTGCCTCTCCACCAGGAAGACAGTGAGTTAAGAATAAAGCTACTATCTTACCTAATCTTTTTGTTAGCTAGTTAGGATCTAAGTCTTCCAATGCATATGCAATTGAAAAATTCATTAGTAAACTTTTCAAGTTTGTTGCCTGAAACTGCCTGCCTTATTTTGCTTTCCAAGTCAGTCTCAGTTCAGGAAAGCCACACACAGATTGGGACATGCTTTTTCTGAAGCTCTGTTAAAAGAAGGCTAATTCCTAACAGTTTAGCTTTCATAGAATTTCCTCCAAAAGGGCTAACACCCTGGGAAACTCTAACTCCCAACAGGAAGGACCTGTCATGGAGATAGAAGTGGGAGGGAAAACCACAAACAAGGAGAATGCTGATGGTTCCTTGAGACATGGTGAAAATTATGTCCTCTTTCACTCAGAGTCTCCATTAGAGCAAAGATGCTTCTTGGACTCTAGGGTTGTGCACTTCTCTTCTTCCTTACCCTAGCTGTCTCAGACTATTTAAAAGACCATGCAGTTATGACTGGTCACACCAGCACCTCCCCAGTTAATCACTTTTGCAGCTGAGACCAAGGCCATTTCCACACTACGCTGCTATAGTGTTGTTATTTCACTTTCAACATCCTATGGAATCCTGCAGTTTGCATTTTAGGGAGAGGCCTTTAGAATTCTCAGCCAGAGAGCTCTTTGGTCTCAGTTGACTACAAACTCCAGAATTCCACAGGATATTGAGAGTGCAATAATAGCACTATAACAGTGTAGTGCAGAAACAGTCCAAGCAAGCGGTGCTTGTGTGCATTGTCACTGCTGAGCCCCAAACCAATGGTGACCAGTGGCTTCCATGTCAGTAGGGCAGTGAAATTCCTCTGGGCTTGAACTTGATCTTTCAAGGAACTATCCAAGGTTCTCAACTAATTTTTGCCAATAAGGTTCAGTGCCCTGAATAGCTCCTGTGAAGTTCAGATTAAAACCCAGAGCTGTTTAATTTGATTTCATAGACATAGAAGCCACCAGCTGCCATTCCACCAATCAATCATGACTATTATGTCTCAGCACTACAAAAGCCAGAGGATTGGGGAATACCTTGGCAAAACAGCTTCCTTAGGAGTCTCAGGATTAAATACTCTGGACATGTGATAGCAGAGAGAAATCTTTTCACATCCTCTCAATGGGTAGGTATGGGTGAGTACGTATGGATGTACATATGGGTGAGAAAGAGGAGCAGCAGGATGCTGCCTCCTGCCTCCCCTCCTTAGTTCCCCTTTGCTGCCACCACCATTATTTTCTCCATTTGTAATGCCTGTTGTATATTCATACACCAAGGTGGGCAAACTGTGGGTCACATGCCAAAAGCCCAGGGCCATTTTTATGGCTCCCCAGGGCTTCTTGGGGATAAAAAAAATTGGCCCCAAGTGCCCTATAGGGACTAGAGAGCATTTTTGCCAAGTGTTTGGACTGTGAGTGCCAGGACAGGCCTTTTGAAAACTAGAAGTGACCTCCAATTACTGTCTGCCTTTTTAAAAAAATTTAAAAAGGGACTCTCATTGGTCTAAAATGAACTGGAGGCACTAAATACATGACAAAAATGCCCCATGACCCCTAGAAGGTCTTTGGGGACATTTGGGGGGAAACATTTTGATTTTATTTGGAGTGGGGTATGGCCATCCAAGATCTCCTGAGCTTCCCACTGTTGGTCAACCCGATATACATACTGGACAGAGTATTTAAATGATGGAGCAGCAACACTGGCTGTGGAGATGGCACAGAGGAAGTGAATGTGGACACAAAAGCCCTGTGGATTGATCAGAATCAACTTTATTCTGGTCTTACTTGAAAATATCTGTACTTAATAGATGTTTTTGTGCGGTGAAGGACATGACTGGAAAATGTGTGTTTAGATAAAGATGAGATATCCCACTATGTATTAAAATGTTTCTCTTTTCCTCTCTTTTGAGGAAGCCAAAGAACAGCAGTGTGGACAGAGAAGTCATCAAAAGTCTGGCCTTTCCTCCTCTTCCAGTCTTCTTTCCCTAAGTGCTGGTCTGATACAGGAAACATTTATCTAGTGATGATGAATGCCCCACCAATGATTTGATAGCCTTTTCATATTCTCACGGGAGCCTCTTGCTGTCTTTGATGGTATCTCTGATTGCTCACTGAAGACCTTTTTATTTTCATTGGCTCTTTGATACCCCAACAAGGGATGTGAGTGTAAGTCAATACAGACAAAGGAAAATGCAGAATATGCTTCCAACTATAATTTGTAAGTGCTAGAGAGACATGTGGGTCAAAGGACATGTCTCTCCCATACCCACAACACACTTTTAAGAATCCATACCACAGATAAGATTTGTGTTGCTTCTCCTGCCACATAACATTGTTATGGAGTTCTTCATGTACCACCAACTTCATTAGTTTTCTGTGTTTCATGCTTATTTATCACCATGAATAACCATAGTTCAGTTTTACTGTCCATTTGATGGATAAAATGAATGCTGCATCCTACATTTCAGGTATTGTTTTCTATTACTTGTTTTATTGTTGTTGTATATCACTTTAAAATTTATTGGTATAAACATGTCATAAATAAATATTTTTATTAGACTTACACTCTAATTTATGTTATTACTAGAGATATATCATACCTTAAGTAGGTTATAAATATTTAAAAATAAACTTTTTTTAGTCTTATACTTTCATATTATTCTTAAGAGCTGTACTTCACCTCCTCCTTCAGAAAAGAGGCTCAAGATGGCTGATAATAATAAAATAAAATAAATAAAATAAAATAAAATGCTATCATTATCCAGGTAGAAAAAAACTTGCACTGAGTTTGTTCTGAGGTATTCTCTGACCTCATAGGAATTCCAGTGTTTTGAGGGCAAAGGTTAGAGGGAGGTTAATTTTATATGCCTTGTATTTCCTGAACATGCTGAGTACTTGGTAACTCTACTGAAAAGGACTAGGCTGACCCTACAGCAAGAACATGTAACTTTTCTTCCTCTTTATCATAGCTGGCAAATAAGGCATTGATTTTTTTTCTTCTGATACATTGGCCAGCACAAAAACATATTCCAATGGCAAAAAAAATAGATATATACAGACTTTTTTTTTTCAGTTTATTTTGGATTTTTAAAAAAACTGTACATGGCAATTGGCTGAAATTAAGAAAAACTATTTAACATTTCTCAGGGGATATGCCTAACTTTCAGATCTAGTTCTAAGTAAATTCTGCAATAAAATGTGATTCTGAGTGGGCTAAAGTAGCCCATTTGAGAGGATAATAGTTAATTAAAAATATATCAAATTAAAAGAAATTAAAACATTGATAGAGGAAAAACCACAAACATCCAATTAAAACTTTCTACAGCAATCTAAACAATGACTCCTCCAGACTGGCCAAGAGCCATGGGATTTGGTGGGAGTTATAGCTGTAGATTTGTTGTTGTTGTGTACCTTCAAGTTATTTCCAACTTATGGTGACCATAAGGTGAACCTATCATGGGGTTTTCTGGAGACTGAGAGGATGTGACCTGCCCAAGGCCATCCAGTGGGTTTCCATGGCCAAGTCTCTAGGGTCATAGTCCAACACTCAGACCACTACACCATGCTGGTTCTCTATACCTGTAGATATTGGGGGATTTTCTATTATCCATACAATGTTCCTCTTGTTCCTATATTTTTCTTGTGAACTTCCAATTTAGCTGCAATACTTTAAGCTGAAGTTTTGTAAGGGTCTTGTTTCTGGCATCGTCATTTGGCAAAGATGTTTCAAATCATACAAGAAAAGAAAGTCATGGTGCTATAGTCATGATGGAACTCCACTTCTCCTGAGATATTTGCTTAAGTTGGCATTTAAGGTGGCCTGAAGGGAGGGTTGATGCAGGTAGATGCCCCAACCCTTCACAGCAATGAGAGAGTTGAGGACAAAGGCAGTAAAAATTGGACAATAAAATTTTTGTCTACATTAGCAGCAACAAAGTAATTTCATTTGAGATCTAAGCTGTCTCTGTCCTCTGTCAGACTGCAAGCCACTTTGTAGACAGAACACAATAAGTCTTCCAAGAAGCTTTTGCTCTGTCATATCTGGATATACATTTGTGTGTGTGTATGTGCCTTCAAGTCATCTGTCAACTTACCACAACTCCATGAATTTCATAGAGTGTTTTTAGTCTAAGAATACCCATAGGTGGTTTCTTAGAAGCTGTTCAGCTTCCAAGTTCAGACAGGATCTGTTGCCTTTAGGGTGTTTAGGCAACTACAGATATTAGACATTGTTAAAAAGTAAGACATTTGAATGATAGTCAAATTCAGATTATTTTATCTTTGTTGGTTGTTGGACTATTTTGGAGTTCCCAAAATGGACATCTTACTGCAGTAGAAAATTTATCTGAGATGAGAATTTTTTAGTCTTAGTAACTTTTAGTCTCAGGAAGGCCATTCAGATCTTTTTCCCCTAAATGGTTTAAGAAGCATCAGTGGTTCTATCATGAGCTACATACTAAACAGACTTTCCTCACACTGGGACCATGCTCCAAACCTACAGTGTGATAGCTTTATCAGATAGACAAGCCAAAATGGCAGACCCAGCAAGAGCCTGGTACAACATGGAACCTGTATTTTAGGGGGACACAATTTTTATATCACATAAATACATATGCATATGCACACATATATGCAGTCCATAGCACATTCCATCTATGGTGAGTATCACACCTCTAAATCTACCACTAATTTCTTGTGCTTTCATAATGTGGTGGCCATCCTAATTCAGAGGCTTTCAAATGGCATTCCAGGAAACTCTAGACTTCCTTGGAAGATTACCAGGGATTATCCGAATGAAAATAAAATCACTGATAGAATTACATTAATTGTACTACACAACTCTTGTGTTGAAAGGCAACTTAGTTCCTCAACAACAGTGGGGATGATTTTAAGGCCCTTCCATGGGCTCTCCCTTCTTCTAGCTTTTTACCTTTTAACTGAACTAGGACTGGATAAGCCCCTCAGATAAGAAACATCTTCATAATGGACTGTCTTCTGCCAATTGTTCAGGAGAACTGTACAGTTGGACTTATGGCTACCCTTGTAGAAAGCAGTGCCTATGCACTATGTGACATAGGATTTCTCTGTGCACTCAACTAACCACACTAAGCAGTTTCAATATCTCTCTGTAATCTGCTTGGAAAACATCAGGAAGACCATAGTATGATGTATGAAGTGAATGGCTTCTGGACAGTTTCCATCAACACACCCTTGAATACACCCAAACCCATGTAGTGGAGCCCCACCTGCTTAAAAAAAAATGTGGGCATGCTCTTAGTTCTGCTGATCTGATTTTTGAACCGTCTTTGCTTGACATTTTCATTGTTTCCTTGTCAGAATTGTGAAAAGCTAAACTTTTTTTGTGTGAGAATGACTACATCTGTCTAAAAGCTTCTAGCTACCGTTTTTTCCCTCCCCTTTTGGAAAGCAGATCCATCTTAATTTTTTTCTTTTTTCTCTCTCCCTCTCCTGTAATTGCCTCAGGGCAATTTCTTCTAAAAGAATTAAATATGTAAATCTAATCTCATAATTGTGTAATATGATCAGCCCGACAGCTCAATCAATACTCTCTCCCACTGTCAATAATAAGGCTATGATGCATGTTTGTCAGAATTGACCAATCTCACTTTATCACTGGCACTGTGGTCCATCCCCATCAATAAGATACGACATTTTATTAGTGGCCTCCTATCAATCAGATGTAATTTTGGGATCACAGAGATTCATTCTGCTGTCTTGCAGGCTGGCAGCATTGGAACTGTTATTGGAGCCCGGCGTCAGAGCTTTGCAAAAGATTCCCGACTTACAGCCTAGCTGGGGATTGGGTCTGACAATAGCACAGTTGGGTGTCTTCATTTTCTAGCCACAAATGACTGGGGTTAGCAGCAAAGGACATGGTCAGTAACCGCGGTGGAAAAGGAAATGCCTAGATCAATATGAGAAATGCCCACTGGTGCTTGTGCCATGTTGCAAATTTTCTCAATGAAGATTAATACAGTATCACCTTTTTTCCTCTCTCCCCCGCTCCGATACACACACGCACGCACATGCACGCACACACATGCATGCATGCACGCGCACGCACACACACACACACACAACCCCATCCCTAACAGTGTTTTATCTTACTAAATAACTTCTGCAAAAGTTGTTGATTTCAACTGGAATCAAAACAGTTTAGCAAGGCAATTTATGTCTGAAGGTAAACACTCTTTGATCCTTTCCAGAAACAACCACAGAGACAGAAACGGGAGGGAATCATCCAGAGGAGACCTCATGCTCACGGTAAACATGGTGCATACATCCCAACAAAAACTAAGTATGAATAAATCCTCTCAGAATTAAAATACGTAATTGTGCAAATTGGTTCTGTTTATTTTCATGTATGGAGACGCATGTAACATTGACTAGAGTGTACACCTTGTTTTTATTCTGATTTTTTTAAAAAATGTTCTCCCTTGACTTCAGGTGTTGTTGTTTTTTCATGTTTCTTAGGATGCATTTACACTCATTGGTTCACTTCATAGTTACTCTGAAAGATTCAGAACACACTGGAAAGTGGTGCTAAGTATTCTGCTGCCCAATAAATTAAGTTTTACAAAGTTTCTCTAGACTTTAACGGCTTTCAGCTGACTGATTGTGCCAAATACATTCCACCTGCTAGTATAATTCAGTGTGCATAGTGAACACATCCACAGATGTTTAGAATTTTATTTTTTTTAATCTTTCCATTTATTATGATTATTCCTTTCCTACCACAGGATGCTCCAGGTGACTAACATCATTATAAATGAAATAAATCTGTGTTTATGCATAGACTTAAAATTTCAAATAAAATGTAATACGGATTAATACATTTTAACAGTGTACAGAGCTGTTTGATGGATTTCAGTTGAAAAGTAGGTCAACTGTTTAATACCACAATAAGGACAGCAGCTGGAATTCACAAAGGTATTTTACACTAACCTGCAAACATGTTCTGAAGTGAGTAGAGACGTGAAGGCTTGGAGAAATGGCATTGTGGAATATTTTAATGGTCTTTACATTTTATTATGAAGGTTTTTTGATTGAGTCTTTCTGAGAGCTAACCTGGGTCCCACTCTGAGAGAAAATGTATGGTTTAGGGAATACATTGGGCCTGTGAAAGTCCTGCAATACCCACTTACTTCTGCAAGCAACAGGGGCCTGTCAATGAGGAAGCAGCTGTCTGACATTCCCACCCGCTCACATCAGCAGTCTCCAATGCCAGGGGGATTTTGACAGGGACCCTGCTTCTGCCTATTGCAATGGAGGGTACTAACAGAGGGGAACAGGAACATCAATCAGATGCTTTCCAATCTACAAGGGAACAGATCCCTCTTGCTCATAGAAACTGCTGTCCCGTAAGTAGGAACGGGGGCGGGGGGGGGGGAGAGTCGACCTGGAAGACATTACTTAGCTCTGTAATTAAGGTGATTATACAACTAAGTAGCTGACAGAGAAATCTAGCCAACAAAACAACCATTTGGAGTGCCTATATGTCAACTGAAATATGGTATTTTCACCACTAAAATATTAAATTTAGGCTGTTTGCCTTCGGGTGAAGGCATCAGAGTTGGAGCTCCACAACTAGAGTTCCGTTTTGCCATTCCTCTGACCAGTCTCTCAGACAGAGAAGAAAGGCAGCAGAGAATCCCAAACAGGTGTTAATCATGAAAGATTCTTACAAAAAGAGGCATCATCATAATCATCTATACACCACTTTTTCTCCGAGATTGGACTCAAAGCAGCTCACAACTTGAAAGAACAATACAATTTTTTAAAAAAAATAGAAAAAAGTGAATATTAAAACAGAACTACAGTGGCCTTTCCATTTGCCAAGGGTTTGAGGTGCAGAACCCTTGCAAAAGTGGGAAAATCATGAATAACTCCCCCCATGCTCCCCCATTCCCTTCCGCCCCCTGTTACATTTTCTTGCCCTTTGCCTCAGCATGTGTTCTCCACAAAATGCAAAGGAACAGGAGGGGAGCTCTAGAGGGGAGAAGGAAGGTGTGCTTGTCTCCCGCCCCCCATTCCTTTGCATTTTGTCTTGGCATGCATTCTTCCATGGGGGCCAAATGCATGGGAATGGGATGGGGAGCTCTGGAGGGGAGAAGGAAGGTGTGTGCATGCCTTCCCTCCATTCCATTGCCTTTTGCCTGGGCACGCATTCTCCTGTCAGGGCCAAATGCATGGGAATGGCAGGGGGCTCCAGAGGCGAGAACGCAATCATGTGCCTTCCTCCCACCCTTGCCTTTTGCCCAGGCATGCTTACTTTCCTTCTCTGCACCAGGCAAAATGCAAGAGAATGGGAGGAGAACGTTAGGGGGATGGCGTATGCAGACCTCATGAATAATCAAATTTGTGAAGGTCAAACCTACAAATATGGAGGGAGGACTGTAAACTATTTATAGTATTAAAACAATGTACAGCTCAAGTTAAAAGTACGAAATGAAAATAAAAGATACAGAGCTCTTAAAAAGAGTTCTGTTATCCCTTAGTCTATTCTTTAAAAACCTTCTGTTCTAAAAGTCTGTTGGAATGAAATGGTTTTAGCTTGGGAGTTCCAGAGTGTAGGTACAGCCACCAAGAAGACCCTCTCTTGTGTTCCTACTAAGTGTTCTTGTGATGGTGGTGGGATTGGAATAAGAGCCTCTCTTGATGATCTCAGAATGTGGGCAAGCTCATAAAGGGAGATATGGTCCGCTGAATAGTCTGGACTTGCACTGTATAAGGTTTCCTTGAGATACTACACATCCAAATAAGGTTGCTAGTGCTCAGATGCTAGACTCAATTCTCCAGTCCCCTGGGCAAAGAGGAAGAATGTCAGAGTAAGAGCACTGTCATGAAAGGTCTGTGTTTAAATGGCATACTTTGTGCATTTACCATTGATCCTTAATGTATTATGCTTAATGACATCATTAGGGGCTGTTCCTTGTAATATCACCAGGGCATGATTCTTGTGACATCACAAAAGGTTGTCCCTAAATCTCAGGACCACTGTTTTGACCTGGCAACCTTACACTCAAACCATTTAAAGACAAGCTGAGGAACATGTAGCTCTCTTAATTTTTGATTTTATCTCCCATTAATTCTAGCAAACACAGTCAATGTTAAGGGATATTGGGTGTTATAGCCCAATAACATTTGATTTAAAGCATTATCTTCAATAGGCATTTCTTGTTCATGCCTAGAACCTAACAGGAAGAGTGCAAATTAGCAAATGCTGACCTTATATGCCCTCTCCTGCTCACATCCCCCCTCTGCCCACAAGAGCATCTGTTCTTTGCACCAGCTGAGGCTTCCAAACAACTTTCCATTCCAAAGTTACATACAAAAATTTGCAGTGATTCATCTCTTAGGTTCCTATAGCCAGGATCCTACTGAGGCATTATGCCAGCGTAATACCGTGTTGTGTCAGTGGTTCCATGTTTTACATGTTTGCTCAAGAAGGTAGCAAGGACACCCTTACACAAGCAATTCCCCTTCACCCTGCAGTGATTAAGCTGGCATGCATGCACAGTTCCATCTCTTCCTCACACCCTGGAACATCATCTAGACTGAGCACAGGGTTATGTTGCCATTTCCATCATTCTGGGTTGTTCATGGAAGAACACCAGTGGAACTTTATGTTCTTCAACTGGATCTCATCCTTAACCACAGATGTGAGAGGGCTTCTATCTTTGTTTTGTTTCTCAGAGAAGAAGCATAAACAGTTTATACCAAATGTAGCAGAACTGGAAAGGTTATGTCTTTGGCCTATAGCTCCCAGAATTTCCTGGCCAGTGGTCGTGTTGCTAGGGAATTCTAGGGGTTGTAGCCCCCCTCAAAAAAGGTAATGTTTCCAAGCTCTGAAATGCTATTAAGAAGTTGAAGCCATGAACATTCATAGATTATGGAACAAGTTAGCATTTTTAAAGGTAAACTCTTCCAAAGCATTCATGTGTTCAAAGATAACATCCACTAGCTCTTTGATATGTGCTGTTTTGCTCTGGGTACTCACTGAACCCTCTTTGGAAAGGGTTTGCTAAAAAAAATTTTCATGCTGAGGCTTTGTTTTCAGCAAGGTGCCAGGGTCTTCATGCACAATTAAACCAGCCTAAACATATGTGTCAACGCATAATCAATGGGCATGGTGGTTTAAAAAAAAAAAGGAAAGATCTGACAGTGGCATTAGGTTCAAGATGCCCCATACTAATCTACTTCTGAAATTTTTCAATATAATGCAGATGTTTCCTTGCTTTAAAAAAATGTATAAATAACTTTTTAAGCTGCTGAGGTTTCATTCATTCTTGGAATCCTGCCTTCAATATCTTTGTCTCCCACACATCTGTTTTGGAGAAAAGCATTACCAAACCTGACAGCATTGATTTTCAAATGTACAGTGGCTGGTGAAATATTAAGCCCTATTGATTGGAAATTCAGGATCAGTTTGCATGTTAGATACTCTGCATATTTTGGGGATGGACAGTTTCATTTATCAGCTCTTCTAACTGCAAAATAATTAGAACTCCATCATGTTCCCATTTTGAAATGTAAGGATTTATGTCTCACTTCTACATCAGCATCTTAAAACAGAGGATATGCACCATGCTTACTAATCAGCTAAATTATGTTCCCTCAGAAGTTCTTTAATATTTTTAGATTCTCAAGGAGGAGATATACAAAGAGCCAGAAGACTATTAAGAGGAATCACTAAGCAGCTCCAGTACTTATATAATGCTCCTACATGAGTAGATAACCAAATTTCTTAAAGGAAGAGGGTAGTCCAACAGAGTCAAAGAAATACAAGCATAGAGGTGCTTCCTCCACTGAAGTGGGTGAGCCTTGTGTTTAACTTGGACCATTGTTGACTCTTAGAAATTTGGCTTTACCTTTGCCATGGCCCTTTACACACCTCATGTCTTTTCTGGCTGGATCAGAATGGATAATTCATAGGTCAACATATTTTCCTCAGTGCATAAGATTCAGCATTGTATTATACATTTGGAGGCCTCAGTGTAAAAAGCAAGCAAACTTAACTTCCTTTTGGTATATTACCAATAGATGCAAATGTATCCTATGAGACAAGCATATGTCTCTGAAAAAGGAAAAGACTTAAGGTTGTTAACATATTTGTGAATATTCTAAAAATAAGAAAATAAATTATGCTACAATGACAAGGTTAATGATAATCACAGTCTTTTAGTCCAATTGCCTGTAGGGAGGCAAAATACTCTATGTTCCAGACCAATAGCAGGTTAGTGCCATAGGAAGGAGAGATTTCAAGATTTTTGAAATAAATTCTTATTTGAACTAGTACATCTCAATTGCTTTAGAAATAATTGGCCTAGTACAAGAGTAGGTGGAGCGATTAATCACTCATGATGTCATTTCTTTGTTTAGCTCTCTAAAATATTAATGATCCCAATCTCAAACATGCTTTGCTGAACACTTGACAATAATGCTATTTGTTCCCTAGCATAAATAGAAGCTGACGGTAAGGCTGCAATTGGAATTCAGTCGACCACTTGGGTCAATGGACACAATCTATTGTGTGAGAAGAAGACAGCTACCTATTTAGTTACAGTTCTTGATTAGTGACTGAAGACCCAATTAATTCAGTTAACATACAAGGCATAATATTCGACGGAAATCCCTCAGTGTGCGCGTGTGCGTGCGCACACACACAAGAAAGGCCATGTTATAAGATAAGGATGGGCACCTGTGGAGGGACCAAGGGTCAGTTGCATCCTCACCTCCTCCTAAGGAGCCACACCAGCATGGCTGATGCAACAGGTGCTCTGCTGACTGCATGCAACTCAGAAATTGCACTTTCCCCACTCCTGGTATAATGTTTAGTGTGTTGAATTAGGACTGAGACCCAGGCTAAGTTCCCCATTCAACCACAAAACTCACTGGTGAGTTATCTACACTACACAATTATAGCACTTTGATACCACTGTAACTGTCATGATTCCACCCCATGGAATCTCGAGATTTGTAATTTTGTGAAGGCTTTTGAATTCTATGCCAGCTGTTAAAGGGAGTGCAGTAGAGAATTCCAAGTATCCTCCTCCAAAGTACAAATCTCAGGATTACATAGGGTGGAACTATGCCTATTATCAAACTGCTATAATTGTACGGGGTGGGGCTACACTTTTTATGACCTTGGGCTAGGCACTATCCCTCAACATAAGCTACATTATGTCACTGATATGAAATCTCATTCCCAGTCCCAAGCAAAGGTAAATCATACATAATAAAAGAAATTCATAAAGCCCCTTGTATGGGTTTCTCAGTTTAAGGTATAGGTGATGGTTTCCGTTGCATCACCATAAGTTAGACACTTGATATGATTCAAGATTTTCCGTGTAATTGTGCTTAATCAGCTCCTTGTCCTTCCCCTTCTGGGATTTTGGTGCATGCACATTGCCAGAGGTCCTGCCTAGTAGAAGGACATGGCAATAGTCCACCCAAAGTTCCAGTTAATTTTATGCCTAAAGGAGAAAAAAGAGAACCATTTATTGTACTAAGAACACTTACATCAAACCTGGGGAACTTTTGTGCTTATATCATAGCTGTTTCTACATAGAGAACTGATCTGTCCGTTCCAAAGGAAAAGTTCTCCTTTATCATGCTTCTGAAGTACCCAACAAATGAGAGGGCAGGGAATATTTGATTCACAACATTGCCAGAGCCTGCAACTAGACAGGCCTCCATGCAGGTATGTAAAGAGCAGAGCTTGGAAATATTCCAACAGCCCCCAGAATCCCCAAAACAAATGGCTATGAGACTCATAATCCAAAAGTAACTTGTCCAAGCTCTAGTAAGAAGTAAAAGTCATTTAGTTCCATAGTTTTTTGGGGTTGGTTGGTTTGTTTTGTGTATCTTTGAAATGTATGTTTATGCTAGTATGGTGTTGGTTGTTTCTTTTGAATACATATACTTATGCATTGCCTGCAATTTTGGAATAGCACATATTGCCTAATATATAAATGGCATGAAGTATCCACAGTGATCTTGTTTCTTCCCACATTGCTTTTCCCATATCTAGACATCTTCTTCAAAGTTTTAAAAAAAATGCCATTTGTAGGAGATGAATGTACTGACCTTGAGATCCATAGAGGTTAACCTACTCCTATTAACTTTTCCATGTTATTTCATTAAATAAAAACAGTTTTGACACCCAGAGACTAGGGCATCCTAGAGATAATACAATAACCTTATGCAGTCATTCCAAATTGAATTGCAATAATTCATTTAGATGACCATACATATTTGTTATGTGTAATATGAATCATAGCCAAATAAAATCAATAGAAATGTTTCTTGTTAATGAAGATATACTGGGCTGTTATGTGTGGGTTTGGGGCTCAATACCACAGAAGCAGTACTTGCATTCTATATTTTATGATCTCATGAGAGTTAGAATAAAAATGAAGCTAGCATTAGTTAAAGATGATATGGTTGGCCATCTGGAAAATTATGTCATACATTTTGTGTTCACCTTATCCTTTGAGTGTCTCTCCACAGCAAGCGGTTTCTTCTAGGAGTAGGGGAACCAGATAACATTTGTACATTATTTCTAAACAATACAAGTGAATTAATCAATTTCACAGAAGTCAATAGCTGCTTGAATACTGTAGGCATACAAGATATCATACAAATTTTATATTTTATTGTATTTATTAAATTAGTTATATCCCAAGCTATAAGATCTCAGGTCAGTGTACCAAACAAAAAAAAAAAAATCCTTTTAATTAGTAACAAATATTTTAACAATTTTTAAATGTTTTTTTAAAAATTTAAAACAGTAAAAACACACCAAAAAAAATAAATCAGTTTAAAACAATGGCCATTTCCACACTAGCCTGTTATAGTCCTATTATTCCGCTTTCAACATCCTATGGAATCCTGGGGTTTCCAGTTTAGGGAGGGGCCTTTGAGGTGATGCAGAAGGAGAAGGGAAAAAACTAGGGATGGGCCAACCGAATCTTTGAATCCTGAGCAAGGATTTGAGATTTGCAAATCCAAATCCCTGTGCCAAAATAGGCAAACTGAATCTTTCGAATCCACCAACCAAATAATTTGTTGGAAACCAGGATGCCTTTTGCCCTTGGAGTAATAATGGTCTTTGCTAACAATTTCAGAAATTACATCTCAGGTTGTATTCTAAGATATTTAAATTGAACATTTCATATTTAAGTTCATCACTTGATAGGAAGGTACAGGCTTGAGATTTCAAGGACAGCTGAAAGATTCCTTTGCATAGCTCCCTTGCAAAGCTCTTTAAGACACAATTCAGGGGTTTGTAGTTTTACAAGGTCTCACAGCCTTCTCTGCCAACGTGTGCTGGTGCATCATCAAACTGCAAACCCTCAGGATGCCAGAAGGAGCTATGCAAATAGAAGCCAGTTTTGACCTGGATTATCTCTCTACTGTAGTATGTGGCCCTGTTTACACAGGCAAGAAAACGTGGCATTAATCTACATTTTCCTGCCTGTGTACAAAGGGCCTTCATGTCATTTTCTATCTGAGGAGATCCTGAGGCAAAACTATGACAATTGTCCTGGCCAGATTTCTTCAGAGGGAGGTTTGCCTTTGCCTAGGCTTTCGCTAAGGCTGAGAGAGTGTGTCTTGCCCTTCTTTCTCTTGCTTTTTAAACCCTTTTTTTAAAAAAAGGATTCAAAAGATTTGAGATTCATGAGATTTGTGGATTCCCAGAACCTTCCAGGGATTCAGATTCGGAAAACTCTGGATTTGTCCCATCCCTAGAAAAAACCCACACCTGCCAGGACTATATTTTCTAGCAACTAATAAAAGTATATGAGTTCTCTGCTCTGTTTTATCTGGTTACCTTTTTATAAAAAAATACTAGCTGTTATTTAATTCCTTGAGGCCCTTCCCTAACTACAAACCCCAGGATTCCATAGGATGCTGAAAATAGAGTAATAGCACTATAACAGGTTAGTGCAGAAATGGCCAATATTCCTGTAGAGATTTAGAAAGACAGTAGCCCTAAAAGGCTTTGATAAAATGATGTATGTCAAAATGAAGTCATCAGAGAAAGCCCTCCCCTGTGTCTCCTGATAGTATTTTTCTCCACTAGTGGGACACAGAGTAGGATCCTCCAGTAGAATTTAATGCTTGTGCAATTTATATTGGGAGAACTGTTCCTGTTAGCATCAAGGTCCCAAGTTGTTTAGGACTTTAAACTTCATCAAAAGCACCTTGAATTCAGACTGGAAGTATACTGACAGCCAGTGCAATTCCCTTAAAAGTGGTGTCCTATTGTTTCTGCAGAGTATTCCCATCCCATCCCAGTCTAGCTGCTGCATGTGGCACTAGCTGCATGCTCTGTGTCATCTTTAATAAGCACAGTCCCAAACAGAATGTATTGCATTGGTTTAATCAGGAAGTCCATGGACTAATGTAGGCTACTTATCTGTCTCCAGGAAAGGTCGTAAGCTAACTGATCACCCAAGCCTAGCCTAGACACCGTGAACTCCACTTCCCAGTGGAGAACAATGCATACTGTGCATAGTGTACGTAGTATATTTATATCTTATAGTATAAAAGAGAATGTTTAAATTAAAATGTAAGAAAGGCTGAGGATCAAGGCTATGCCATGCTCTATTGTTTTCTTTTCAGAACCAGACCAGGACCAAATGGAGAACCCATCATTGGCTCTCACATCTTACATACCATATTTTCCAGCGTATAAGATGACTTTTTTACCCAGGAAAATCTTCTCAAAAGTTGGGGGTCGTCTTATACGCCAGGTGTCGTCCTACAGGGCGGGTGCTGAGCCGCCACCGCCTCTGAGGCCGCCACCGACCCGGCTGAGCCCGCCACCGCTGCCTCTGAGGCCGCCACCGACACGGGGAGGCCGGCCACCACGGAGGCTGATGCCGCCGACGCGGGGGGGCCGGTAGCCACGGAGCTTCCCACCGACGCCCCATCTGTCCCCAAATTACAGATATTCTCCTTGCCATTCCACCAAAGAGAGAGAGAAATAGAAACAATCCACTACCATATTCCCCAAACATATTTCCACAGTTGCACCGAGCTAGTTGGGAGGCTTGGGAAGCAGCAATTCCTTCACAAAGGATTATGTCCCTACCATATGATTAAACTGCCCCTTGTTAAACTAGAAAAAAGCAACAAGCCTAGGTAATACTGAAAAGAAAGAGAGACAAAGGTGTCTGGTGGCTTCTCTTTCCAATCCATTTGTGTTTGTCAACAATCCCCTCCTAGCTCCTGTGTCCCCTGGGAATCTTCAGAATTCTCAACAGTCAGAGCTTGACTTACACAAGGCTACATTTGACGTGATGACTATTACATGAGCTGGGCTCTTACTTTCAGTTACATTTATACCAGGATAAAGTTAAGGTTTTTATACAAGTTTCTGTCAGGATGACAACTAAGAGGCACTGATACTTGTTAAGTCTACTGGTCTTAAGGGAAATTCTTACTTTTTAATTTTTATTTGGTGTGCATTGGAAGAGGGGTAGTCTTATACGGCGAGTATATCCCAAACTCTATATTTTAACTGGAAAAGTTGGGGGGGGGTCGTCTTATACGCCAGAAAATACGTAGTTCAAGGCAGAACTAATATAGTGACTACTCAGAAAGAATTTTCACCTGTTGTAACTCCACTGCTCTGATAGTCTAATTGACAAGATGTATTAATTGGCAGATATGTTTAATTGGCATAAAATAGAAATCATATAAGTGTCAGGTCATGTGGAGGAGGAAGTCTGACTGAAAAAAACAGGTCAGAGATGATCCCTGAGCATGGCTGAGTCTAACTTAATGACTCTTTCAGGGAGAACAAAAGGCATCTCCAAGAAGAGCAAAAACCCTGTGATTTGCATATCCTATGGAAGACAAAGCCATAAAACTGGCTACCAACTTAAGCTGACACCCACTTGCTGGAAACTTCAAAACAAAGAGCTTTTGCTTAGTTGATAGCACTGGTTCAGGAAAACAGGAAGATTTCAAACAAATCCATAATTGCATCATCCTCACACCTATGATCCTTTTCCTGATCTCTGCTCACACTGCCATCAAAATTTTTTGCCATCCACATGTTAAAAATCACCACCACACATTAGAACCAATAATCCATCCTGTCTCTTTTGTTCACCCTGGAAATTCTTTGTTAAAGTCACACCTCCAGGGCACATTTTGAGGTATAAAGGAACCCTGATTTGGGGTCCTTGACACAGCACTTCAATTTCAGGGGACATCCTTATCAGTTTGCTTGGGCAGGAGCCCAAGCTACATCACCATTTATCTGCTTCTCCCTGGATGATAAATATCCCCCAAAATCCCTTTTCTATTCCCTCTATCAATTTTCCTCCCATCCTTTTCAGTTAGTCTTGTGTGATTGCTTGTGTGTGTTCATGTCTATTTGTATGTGATACATATTTCCCCCAATAAAACACATTTAAATTGTACTATAAATCTTCTTACTGGTCTGTATTGCAGTGACCTGGTAAACAAAGGTGAAAAGGTCCTGAAGTTACCCCCCTCTTGCAATGTTCTTAATTTGAGTTAATTACTTCCCCATTTTTACATTTAATTGTAGATTCTGAGATAGGACTTCACAGGGTCCCATTGTTTTGGAGTAACACTATAGAGATTCTAGATTCATGGGATGGAATTCACCTTGACTGGTTCCTGTCTCTAAACTATGCAAAATCAACTCCTGGTAGGACTCATCATGTTAGAGAAGAGGAAAGCATGTCAGAGCAGAAGTCATAGGTCTGATAGAAATCTATACCCTGCCCAAATTCCCAGGTAAGAGGAAGCTTTTCACAGTTTCCCAGTGGTGGGGAAAAAATGCATGAAACCAGCACTCAGAAATGCTGGCCATACTGTGTTGTGGATTCCTGCACTCCAAAAAAACAACAACAAAAAAAAGCAACAGTTCTGAGCTCTTCATGAAATGCAATGAAAAACTATGAAGGAAGTCAGGTTGCATTATAAATGGGGGTGGGGGCTTCACTTTCAAGGAGCAGAATGAACATATGAAAAATACCTTAGAGCTAAGTGCACCCTTATTCTCACTCTTGCTCTCTCACTCTTTCTTTTGTGTGTGTGCATTTAGTGGTTTTTATCATGTAAGGCTACAGAAGTTTTTTCCTTTACTCCACCTCCTACCTAAGATCACTGGTTTAAGATGAAATAGAAATGGCCCTTTAATTCAACAATAACAAATACAGCAGAAAAATGAAAAGATGAAGGAGAAATGTACATAAATTGATAGCATTGGCAATGTCAGCATACTTCTTTGTCCATGCCAATTGTGCTTGGAGAAATGATCTGCATATACATTTAGGAAAGAAGAGCAAGTGGAGAGAATCACTGTCCCAAAGGCATGGGGCCCATCTCTCGTGGTAATGTCCAGAGAGTCATGAAAACATAATTCTCAGATTTTCAGGCCACTATTGATCAGATGACAAGGGAAGTATAGATGCCAATGTTCTTGTGTTTTCACATTTCTTCTAAGCCATAAATCAGGCTTTTACAATCTGGTGCCTGCCAAATGTGTCAGGCTTCAAGTATCTAAAACATCTGGCTTGTAAAAGATCTGGAAGGAAACAGCTTAGAGAAGCCTGCTATAGATTTAATCCTTTTTAATGAAATTAAAGCAAAATATGCCACAATCATAGGTATATCTCCAAGACACCATCACAATAAATTCCTTGTGCCATCTAAAGAAGCCAGTGAGGCAGCATGGGGAGCATTGCGGTCCTGGAGGGATAAGCAGTGCGATGAGTGATCCCTGAAGATGTCTGTTATAGTATATCTAGCTATCGGAAAATCTGGATCTGGCTGTGTCTCTGCTCATCCCTCAGTAACATAGAATTGGCTGTATTGCAGTGGACTGCACTGCTTAAAAGTTAGGTGCCTTTTGCTTGTTGCATGGTCAGAAGAGACTTCTCACCAGTATCATGATCATAAAAGTGAACTGCAGTGGTATGAGTTAGATTTATACCACCATAATTCATAAACTGAATGCCAGCCAACTCAAAGTTCTGTTGAGAGCTAAAGCATAGAATATTGTTTTTCAGATGAAAATATTAGTTATATAGATTTAAGTAGAAAATAAGTATCTTGGTACATCAGTGTTAGAAATCACCCTAATTTCTAAAAATGATGTAGCAAGGTGCTTATCTTCTACTTAAATCTATTACTATTATAAAGTATTTAGAAATTATTTCACCACCTACCTACAAGATGCAGTGTACCCAAGACTAGTCAAGATGCTTTGTCACATGAAGCAGAAGATTCTATAAGCCCTTCTTCCCTTCCCTGACAACAAAAAATACAGAAACAATAAATTAAATAGCTAAGAATTTGCTGCCCTTTCATGCTATCAGCTGCCGGAGGTGGTTGTTTCACTTGACCAATGGTACCACTTAAGTTTCTAATGCTCCCTTGTTTTTTTTATTTCTATGAGAGATTGGTTGGTGCGTACTCATTTGTCACCGCAGCAAATACAAAAACAAAACTTTTAAAGTAGTGTAATGCATCCAGAGAGATAAAGAGATCATACATTGTGCAATGGGGGAAATTAAGTTCCGGGAATGGGAAGAATTAGCTTGAGAACAACGAAGGCCCTTATTGCACTATGCCACAATCCTGTGTCATCCCATCGCGATCCTGGCAATGCCATTGCCGGGATGGGATTGGAACCTGAACACTCCCCACTGCACCGTTTGTCTGCTGGTGGATGGGGAGCATTTGGGACACACTCCTCCTTTCTGCAGTACAGCTGCCCTCTTCCTGGCCTGTACTAAGGAGGAAAGTGCTTGAAAGCACTTCTGCCTTTCCTGCACAACCACAGCTGTTGGGATCATTGGTTTAACTGGATTTTTCCCAGTAATGGTACATGGCTTGATTGTGATGTCTGGGGACACAACAGCAGCAGGACTGCAATGACATCATGTGATGGCAACTTGTCCTCATGCCGGGACGGCGCCATTATGTGAAAAAGGCCCTAGAGTCAACAAAGCAGGCTCCCAACATTTTTCAAAAGAGACAAATGCTTAGTTAGCCTACCAGGCCCCAGTACACAGATAACAAGCTTTTCCTAATAGTAATAAAGAAATGTGGCAACAGCAAATTAGTGATGCTGGCAGACCACAGTATCCTATGCAAATGACTTTAACTTCTGCTTGCTTCTCTTTCTCAGTCTCTCCAGATACACAAGGACATAGTTGGAAGAATGGCCCGCAGAACCTATTACAGCAGGACTTGTATAAAAGTTGTATAAAAATAAATGAGTTCTTTGTTTCCTTGATCCAGTGCTGACATACTTATGAAGGATTCTGTGCAATATATCAGCACAACAGAAAATAGGTCGGCCACCAGTTGCAAAGGCTTTGTTACTCTTATCTCATGCTCTTTCTGCAACAGCCTATATGATCACTAACAAGGTTTATATGTTACCTGGACTAACATGGCAGACATTCATAGACTCATGGAGTTGCAAGAGACCACAGGAGCCATCTAGTCCAACCCCCTTAGATGCAGGACCACACATCAAAACACTCCCAACAGATGGCCATCCAGCCTCTGTTTAGCTTGAGAACAACAAAGGTCTTTACTGCATTAAGAGCTTCCCCAGAGTTCAGTTCCATTCCACTCTGATAAAAAATTTAAAATGGAACCAAACAACTTTTTAACATCCACACCTTCCTTCTATAGGATCCAAAATGTTGCTGCCATAGGAAGAAACCAGTTGTCCTGCTGATCCTTACATATGATACTGGTGCATCTTAACAACTGAACAATTAATGAATGAACTTTGAGAGAAAGTGACATCTTTAAGGATGTCAGTAACTGAAGCAGAAAAAGAATCTACAGCTTCCTAAGGTACATCAAGCGCTTCAGAGTGGAATAAGAAAGATGAACTAAAAATGCTTACTTGATTCAGAGTCCCAGATGTGAATGCATTTCATCATTCATTTCGAAATAGGAAGCAACCATTATCCCCACCACCGAAATGAACATGGAAACTATAATGGAACTCCATGTACAAAGAAGGAGGAGCAGCAATACTGTTTGGCAGAGTGAAGTGCCTACCTGAGGCACTCATGAAAGGGCAGGAAATTGACAGCTATTCGGTTAGCTGTATTTTAACTGTGAAAAAAATAACTTGGCAAGCCACAGTATACTAGGTATCCTGACCGGGGGTGGGAGCAAGAGGGTATCTGGTGCTCTGCCTCAAGCAACAGAATTGGGCTAGCCATGCCAAAGAGTCTCAGCATTCCTAGGAGATAACTGTATCAGATGTGTTGGAGGGATTGCAAAGCAGGTGTGAATTTCTGTAGCAAATGCAACACAGGTTGCACTGTGCTCTTGGTTGAATAGCCTTGTATTTCACAACTCACTTGGTAGTTGGAAGCATACCAGGAATTCCATGCAGGTGGTTGTGAGGGCTGTTGGAAGAGGCATAGATCACTCCACCACTCTTCTATCAGTTTGTTTTGGTTGCAAACTGCTGATAGAAGAAGAGGAAGTTTTTCCTCAATGAGAAGAATATGGAACTTCTGAAGGAGATCAATCTGGTTCCACCCCTCCATCGCTGCCAATTTCCAGGGGCAGTGAAGACTGTGTAATTTCACTTGGTAATTGATTCCTAAACCTAGGGGTATCTGTTCCAACTGTTTTTAAAACTGTTTCCAGAACTATTTTTAAAAGGCTGTTTTTTTTTAAAAAAAAAAAACTGTTTTAGGGAAACCTGAAGTATTTAACTGTTTTTAGTTATTTATTTAATGTTCTTAAAGTGTTTTTACTTTATGCATCATCTTGGAGGCCCTGGTGGGTGGAGAGGTGTTAAGTAAGTGCTATAAGTAAAGAATAAATAATAAAAGAATGGAACAGCAACAAGCTGATGGAGGGGAGGCAGAAGGATATATACAAGTAAAAAGCCCTTCATGACAGTGGTTAGATTTGTTATTTTTATTTTTACTAGATGCTGGTAACCTGGGTTTCCATGTTGTCTCTGGAGAAGGTTGCTTCCTTCTATAGTCACTATCTATACAACCTGCTAGTCCCCATGCCAGGAGTGGGCAACTGCCAGAGATGACCACATCATCTCCCCATGTCAACCTCCTCCAGATTTTTTGCCCCTTTAAATTTCCTGATTTGAAAACTCCCAGTCACTTCTAGATAGTCATTTCTGATTTTTTTTTAAAAGGCCCCTTTTTAAGTTGGTTGTTTGCCTTTAAGACAAATTTACCATCATGTGGGTTTCTGTTCTTGCAAGATGTGTTCAGAGAGGAGCTCTCAGCTATAAAGGCCAGAAAAAATGTGTCCCCACTGTATCTGAAAATATGGCAGAATGTCCAGGATTACCAATCATCTAGGGGCTGCTGGATATTTTTGAGTAAAATAAAATGGGGGGCATCTGGAGACTCTAAACGTGGACTTGAAGAGGCACATATTGTACACCCTCACTCAAAACCCAGTTGTGGGCAACTTGGGGCCTTGCAGTTATTGGCAAACTGCAACTCACCTCACCCTAGCCAACATATCCAGTGGTGAGGGATGAACAAAACTGCCATTTGGCAACAAGTTGCCCACCTCTGCTCTCAGCAAACCAGTAAAAACATTAATAGGCTGGTAATTTATGTGACCTTTGTAAGGCTGGGTTATACCACAAATCCATTTTACAGACTCTAAGAACAGATCAAAGAGGCTTTAAATCAACCAGGTTCTGTCTACTAAAGCTATTTGATTTAAATAATTGCAGATCTTCAGCCCATTTGTCTAGAAATAGTTTAAAATCCCGATCCATCCATTGTATTCATTAAACATGGACTATAATCTCAAACTCTATATCAGGTGAGTTCGAGACTTTCTAGAACAAATGTGGTTCTAGTTTAGAGGCCTAAAAAGAGATTCATTTCAATCATTATGAAATACATGTGAACATGTATATTCACTTGTTTCTACGGCTGAACAAGGATTCAAACTCTGATCTCTCGGAGTCGTAGGCCCTTGCCACACCATACCTCAATAGCACGCTGTTCCATTTCAATCCCAGCATTGCCATTTCTGTGAAAGTATCAGATTCTGAATGCTCTCTACAGCACCCTTTCAACTTCAATGGATGAGTAGCGTTATTGCCACCAGTGTTCCCACCGCATTACAGCATCATTGGTGAGTCATTTCCCCTACTTTTGTCCCTACCCCACAGCTTGTAATTGGTTGGGGGGTTGTTGTTTTTAAAGCTGTACTAATGCAGCACCATTGTATCATCATGACATGCTGGTATGTATTGCATTTTTGTGTTGTAACCAAAAAATGTATTTTAAAAAAATATTTAAAAACTCAAAGGAGAAATTTAAAATAAACATGGAGAGGTGATAGATTTTGAACTTACCACATCATGGGAGTAGCTGAGGGAGGAACAACCTGGGAAATCCCACACCATGCCCACTCCTGGATCGGTTACGGAAGGAAGCACTATCAAGCTTTATTGAGAAACTGCACTCTCATAGTTGACAGGATTGTTGTGGGAAAGGGAGTCATTACTGGATTATCTCCAGCATTGAAAAAGGGCCAATTTCCAATGGATTACAATGCGATAGCTGCTGGTTAGCAACAACGTTATCTGATAGCACTGATCCTGGACAGGGAACAATGCACTGCCCCTTCATGCGGTAAGGCCCCTCGTCCAACACTCAAAACACTATACCACTCCCAAAGCAGTCCAGTGAAACTTAAAATTCCTAAAGAAATGCATATATTTCTAACCCGAATGGTTTTCTTTTCAGTAAGAACATAGGCTGGAATTCTGTTCTGCAGTTTTAGATGCGTAACCCAGAGTTCTGCACTCATGACTCTTTCATATTCATTACATCTTTGTAGCCCCTAGTTTAGCTGACTGGTTGAGTCGACTGAATCTCGCTTAGTTCTCCCTCCTTGAAGTCCCTGTACTTCCACAGCATCCACGTAACATTCGCCTGCCTGAATGTTAGGACTTCATTTGGATGAGGAATTGAATATGGATTTGACAACCAACTAAAATATTTGTCTGTAGTTTTCTTCAGTCAAGTACAAAGTCCATTTCTGCAGTTGCTGCAGTTCCTGTCTTTCTAAAGGTAACAACTACAGTAGGTCCTCCACATTTATGAGTTTCATGGATTTATTTCTGAGTTTCTCCAACCCCTGCCCCCCTCCACCTCAAGCTCTTCTTTTACAGGGAAAGATTTCCTCTTGGCAGCTCTGATCAGGCCACACAGCCCTTTAAAAAGCTACCTTTGGTCCTCCACCAATCACTGCCTGACCAGCTAAGGATGGATTGCAGCCCTGATTTCTCAGCACCATAAACCCTCTCCCAATGCCCCACACACACCCAAGGAAGGAGATGGGCAAGAGAGGGGAAGTATAAGGCCAACCTCCCTTCCGTCTCTTTTCCCTAACCCAATCTGGGATGCTTGGGTGCCTGCTCTTCCAACAATGCCTCAGCCCCCTTCCCGCAGGCAGACACACAGTTTGATATTTGTGGTTTTTCCACTTTTGCCAGGAGCCTATGCCCCTGGCCCTAGTGAATGTGGCAGGGTAAATGTATATAGTTTCAAGAGTGCAACATGGGGTGGCCCTCTTATGTAAATTTAGGATGATCTTGATTTTTTTTTATCTTGATTTATTTTTTGATGAGGGGTACAAATCTTACAAACCTATTCAGCCTATTTGAGTACTATCTTAACGCCAATTCATTTAGATAGCATAGTGTTAGCTCCAGATAGTCATACTCAGAGGAGACCCCTGAAATCAATGAAACCTAGAGTAGACACAACTGACTTAAATAGTTGTTTCAATGTGTTTATCCAAAGGACATCTACATCTGGATCTACTCCAGCACATTTTAGCAAGACCTCAACAATTATTTCTGAAGTCCAAGCTGATCTGCTTTGATTGTCCTTCACTGCAGAAAGCAGTGAAAACCTATACTACAAAAAATAAGATTTTTTAAAAAAAAGCTGGCTCTGTATACTCTCCCTGGTGTCGAAGAGGAAATCAAGAGTGTCCAAGCATGAGTGAATAACACTCTATCTTGCAAGCCCTGTAATAAGGCTTCTATTGTTTTCTTCATCTTCCCTCAATACTTTCGGCCGGCAAAGACTGATGTCTTTATGCCTTTAGTAAATGCATTATTAATAAGGGAGAATTAATAATTCATGTTAATTGGCTACTTTCCCCAACAAATGTGAGCAAAGTTCAAAACTTGTTAACAGCAAAGGTAAAATATCTCTTTTAAACTTCTGTTTGCCATGATATCTAAATGACCCTAAAAATACAGCCATCAAGCATTCACAGTATTCTAACAGCAAATCAATGATGATGGGAAAAACCTAATCATAATACCTAGGATTTAAATGTTGTTATGCTGATTTCCTCTTTCTGGCTAAGGCTAGAACAAGATATTATGGAGCATGTGTGACTCCCATGAAAAGCACAGTCTTCTCCTCTTTCCTTCCTTCCTTTTGATGACCTCTACTATTGCAAAATACATGACATTATTTTTTTCAACATTATTTTATAGAGTTTGCTCATTTTCTGAAAGTGGCAGCCAACAAAGGCCATTTCTGAACTAGACTGTTATAGTGCTATTATTCCAACATCCTATGGAATCCTGAGGCCCCTCTCTAAACTGCAAATTCCAGGATTCCTTTGGATGTTGAAAGTGAAATAATAGCACTATAACAGTCTAGTGCAGAAATGGCCAAAGCAAAGAATTGCTCAAACAACTTTCCACAAGCATTCTCCAATGTGGAGGGACCATGGCTGTGCTCCCTAGCCATGCTGTCAGTACCACTGCACCACTGGCAGCCATGTTGAGCACCAATGTAACAGAACTACTTAATGACAGGAAGTGGTCTATTCAAATACTTCCCATATCCAGTGGACTCAAGATTCACAAAGATGGAGCACAGAGAATTTTTGGTTAGCAGGAAGGAGGGCATAAGCTGTCATGTCTGCAACAGTGCAGGCAGTTACTCACAAACAGCATAGCTCCTACACACAAGGTGAGAGTCAGAAACAGAAAGGCATCCAAAAGCAAACATCCAAAGGAGCAAATCCAAACCATACTCCAAACAGGCAGTTCCAAGACAACTCAATCCAAGAGCACAAGAGGCTGAAGCCCTCTTTTATCTATGGCTGCTGCCACCACAGGTGTTCCCTCATTAGGGCTCGTTTATTATTTAAATGGGCCAAGCCACACAGGCCCTCCCTTTCACGGTGCCCCTGTTGCAAGATAAGTATGTCAGCTGTGTCTTCCTCTATTTGTTCCCCTGGCTCAGGCCCTTGTTGTTGTAGTGTATTAACTCCCTCTGGATCAGCTTCTGGGGACACTTCAGCCTGTAGAGAAGTCTCTGCCTCAGAGTCAGAATCCTCCTCCTCACTGCCACAGTCCCCAAGGCAGGGCATGATATAAGCAACTTCCCTGTTTGCTCTGTGCTTAGCTACTTCACAATCAGATAGTGCTTTCCAAGAAGTGTTTTACTGGGAATAGACAGGCCAACTTATATCAGATTTGGATTCTGATAAATGTGGGCCCTTTCTGCATGGACATGGTGTCCCAGCATTGGGATGCAAGAGGAGCAGGACAGCAACAATACTTCCACAAGATGTCATTGCAGTGCTGTCCTTCTTGCATCACCAGCCAGAGAGAAATGTAGGGCCCTGCACTTGGGCAGAAAAAATGAAAGTCACAAGTATAGGATGGGGGATGTGTGGCTGGATAGTAGTACGTGTGAAAAGGATCTAGGAGTCTTGGTAGATCACAAGCTGAACATAAGTCAGCAGTGTGACGCGGCAGCCAAGAAAGCCAATGCGATTCTTGGTTGCATCAATAGGAGTATGGTGTCTAGATCGAAGGAGGTAATTATACCACTCTATTCTGCATTGGTTAGGCCTCATTTGGAATACTGTGTCCAGTTCTGGGCACCTCAATTCAAGAAGGATGTCAACAAGCTGGAACGTGTCCAGAGGAGGGTGACCAAAATGGTGAAGGGCCTGGAAGCCATGCCCTATGAGGAACGCCTTAGAGAGCTGGGTATGTTTAGTCTGCAGAAGAGAAGGTTAAGAGGGGACATGATAGCCATGTTTAAATATTTGAAGGGATGCCATGTTGAGGAGGGAGCAGGCTTGTTCTCTACCGCTCCAGAGACTAGGACAAAGAGCAATGGATTCAAACTGAAGGAAAGGAGATTCCACCTGAACCTCAGGAAGAACTTCCTGATGGTCAGAGCTGTCCGGCAGTGGAATATGCTGCCTCAATGGAGTGTGGTGGCGTCTCCTTCTTTAGAGGTTTTTAAGCAGAGGTTGGATGGCCATCTGTTGGGAATGGCTTGATGGGTGTTCCTGCATAGCAGGAAGTTGGACTCGATGGCCCCTGGAGTCTCTTCCAACTCTATCATTCTAGGATCATGCGGTAAATCATTAATGGATTTTCTCAATCAATGACCCCTGATCACGCAAAGCTCCCACCCTTACCTGTCCTGCGGAAGGTCTGGAAGTACAAGGCACTTCCTTCTCCATTGTAGCATGGGAAAGAGCCTGGAAGATACATGTTCTTCACATTCCATTCCACAGGGAGTGGTCTGGTGCAAAGGGGAGCATTCCCGTTGCACTACCTTCCCGCCAAAGGCACTGCTAGGATTGCAACCACAGGGCAACAGGATAAGGTAAGTTGTGGAAAGGGCCCTGGTTTTCTCAAGCTTTATCACACCAGACTCTTCTCTCACTAAAATAGTGTTGTTGTCAAAAAAACTATTGAATCAGGATTGGTCTGTTTGGTTTCCCACCTTCAGAAGCATTCTGGGATTACAGTGTGCATTTGTGCTAAAACCTTATCACACACAACATTTTGATCACACACAACATTTGGGACTGCCCCTCACTGTCTTCTCCAAGATATTATCTCTACCCCTTTTCCTAGTTTTTCACAAATGAGCACACACACATGCAGAGAGAGAGAGAGATCATTCACAATATAAATGAAAAAAATCTTATGTTTAAAAAACCTTTTATTCCTGTGGGAGGAGGCTTTCTGATCAGGAGACCATTCTAATTTCATACTTAATTAATCGCCTGCAGATGAAAGCCAGTATCTATTAATCTATCTGTCTCATCGATGTCAGCTTTCATCTGCCAGCAATTTGTTGAGTCTGAGGCTAGACGAAAGCAAGAATTAATGGACTAATAAAATGAATGCTTTTTAAACCTGTAAGACTCTTTTCCATGTATATTTCCAGATGTTTATATGTATGTTTGGGTGGGTGAGTGGCTGGGCAAGGGGGTGAGAGAGAAAGAGAGAGAGAGGGAAACTCCAGAAGGAGAGTGGAAAAGAAAGAGAGGCGGGGAGGTAGTGAGCAAAGGTTTAGCTTTCTGATAAACCACCGTGATTGGGGTGGGGGGTGTTATTTAGCAACGGGATTTTTTCTATAGAGAAAAACATTTAAAAGTTTCTCTGTTACTTTGCACATTGAAAGGAAATCAGATTGAAAATCCCACTCCTTCTCCTTATCCCCTGACCACTGAAGGTGGATTGACATTTCCCCACCCACAGCTTGCCCACTGACTACTTTTGTGACAGGCCCTTATTCCTCCTCAGATTGGTTTGGTAGTTCTATTCTAATAAGACATCCTGTCAATACCACTTAGCCTTGATTCCACCTTTTTATCACAGCCTTTGTGTAATAAGGCTAGGGTTTAAGGCTATTTCCACTTTTCAACATCCCTGAAGTTTGTTGTTTAGAGTTCTCAGCCGGAGAGCTCTTTGGCCTCAGTAAACAACAAACCCCAGGATTCCACAGGATGTTGAAAGTGGAATAATAGCACTGTAACAGTGTAGTGTGGAAATGGCTTCAGTGTTCACTCAAAACTAAGCAGTTTATTTAAGGTAGCGTGTTCTTTTTATTATCAATGACTTTAGATAACTCAGGCCAACTCAGTACTTACAAAACAAACTGTAACATTTATTATAGTAACGTTGGGAATAAAGTATCTTGTATCATACAGTGTTGATACATTAAACAGTCAAATATCTGACAGACTCTGACAATAAGTCCCTGCTTTAGAGACCAGTCCTCTGCCTCTTTTCCTCAGCTCTCTAAGCATACCCAAGGCTCCCTCTCTGGCTAGTTCTCACTGAAAGGTTTCTTTCAAACAAACTTTCTACCTAATATATAACTGCTATCACCCACAAGCCCTTCCCACACACACCACTGAGCTCGGTTTCACTCTTAAAGTATTACTCCTGTCGCCTAGCAACCTGCCATCAGGTTGCACTTGCATTCCAAATAGCTGACTCCCAAAACAACTTCAGCACACCTGACCACCCAAAATCATCATAAAAGCACAACTGAACTTTTGCACAGGAAATCATAGCAAAACAGAAGCAGAAAAGGAGTTCATTAATGTATTTTTGGTGTTAATAAAAAGAAAAAACTTTCCAAATGATCTCTCATAGGAGAATAACAGGACAACAAATATGTCATGTGATAAGTCCCTGCCAGAGACTCTATTTTCCAGCTGTAAGTGCAATTTACTGCCTTGAGTAATAAAGCCCCCAGTTAGTTGTTTGCAATCCTTTATTTAAATTCACTTTCCCTTATAAATTTTATGGGTATGTTTTCACACTTGCATATGCTGAAATAAGTAAAATAATGCATAAAATAAAATAAAGCCCACAGAGGAAAAGAAGCAGGTTGGTCCATCTAATAGATGGCAGAGCAGACAAGAGTACACATTCAGCCAGAAGACCCATAGGACGGACTAGAGATGCCTTGTATATAGCTATTTATTTGTTACTGTTGTGGATTTTTTTCCTGAAAGAAATAGAAAAAGGTGCTTATTGGATATTATGCCTGATGCACAAAAATAACTTGACCAACACTGGCTGCTACACTACTTGACTTTGATGTTGGGGTATCTTTGCTGCTTTGCTTCAAATAACAAAATGTTTTGTTCTGGTCCTCCCTGCTCCTCATAATATGTATATATATTTCAGCTTTTTAATCCGTTCTGTTCTATTTTGTTTTCACACGCATCAGGATTTTCAGCATACCACCAAATATTTATGTTACAGAATTCCTACACTTAGCCTCAGTGAGTTAGCTTCTCTTTATTCCCATTGAAATCAATAGAACAAGTTGTGACTAAATTGGTCCTGGCTAAATTAATCTTTGATAAATTAAGACCCCTAGATTTCAATGGAATTTAAGCATGACTTTCTGTGGACTGAGATTCATCCTATGTAAGCAATTGATGACTGCATTGATAAGCGGCAAGAATAAAGGGAGAAAGCAGCAAAGGAAGAAAGTTTATAATAAAAGAGTGCTTCTACCATATCACTAGTATTTTGAAAATTGTGTGGTGAGAGTTATAGAGAATGCATACAGGGATCCTGTTCAAGGAGCAAGGACACCAATGGTTCGGAGAAACAAACTAAAAACAACTCCATTGTAGGGACTTAATCACATGATAGGTTGGTTGGAAGATTGCACTGGCTTAGCTCCATCATGCAACATCGTGTCTCTCCTATTGTTGCATTTCATTTCCATCGTTATCAGATTGGATCTTTGCACTGGTGGAAAAAAATATTAATGGCTCTAATTCACTAGTGTTCAACTATTCCTTCTTGGTGCAATCATTCCACTGTATTTTCAATATTCCAGCCACCATGTGATGTATGTGGATGTGATTTTCCTCTTCTGCTTCTCCCTCGAGTCATTCTGCTTCCAGTGTCCAGACAAAGAGGACATAATGGTGCACATGAGCAATGTTGCTTTTATTCCATCCTTGGTACATATTTATTTATTTATTGTTGTTGTTTTGCCATAATTGTGCCATGGTGTTTGCCAGCATGCCACCATTATGCAATTGCAGCAAAACAAGAAAAGAAATATGTACTGGGGAACAGAAACTGTGTAATTTTGGTAATAAGCAAAGGAACAGGAACAATATTGCTTTCTACTCCATTCCCCAGTACATTTTGTGTATGTGTGTGTTTTGCCATAATTGCACAATTGTGCTGCCATGGTGATCGCCAGCATGTTGCAAATACACAATTATGAACAAACAAATTTTAAAAAGAAATATGTACTGGGGAATCCAAACTGCACATTTGTGACAAAAAATATAAACAAACAGGATGTATGCACTACATAGGGCACACAAAGGTAGGAAGCTGGTGTCATCTAGAAAGTGCAGAACACTGATTGTGGGAATGTGCATCACCAAGGTGGCACCATACCATTATTGCAGAGAAAGTTTGAAAGTGATTACCGGTATTTCCATACCGGTATGCTTCCATTTGCTTAAACACAATTGTTGCAAGACAACAGATTGGTGTGATAAAGCCGTAAGATAAGAAAGTTAAAGTGCTGATCTAGTCTAGCTTCATTCTGAGAAAAGGCTGAGCGTGAAGTGGAGGGAAGAAAAGAGGTGTAAAAACATCCCTAAGACTATCAGTTTGCATCTCAGAGGGGTTGGGATAGATAGACAAGAAGGGAGGACACTTTGGGTCACTCAGAATATCTAACCCTATTGGTACTGCCCTCTCTGAGACATTCTTGACTCTTCAGTGCTAAGCATTGTTGCACTTCTAAAAGGGAGGAATTAATAAGAAAACAACAGATGGCATTAAGTTCCCTTCCAAAGTAGTCAGTGTTATTGAATCAAGCTGTGTACTGTTTTTGAGTGTATGGACACCATCATTATTGCAGTTTGATACCATTGCAGCTGTCATGGCTCTATCAGCCAAAATCCTTTCATTTGTAGTTTGATGAGATACTTAAATTCTGTGCACAATTACTGTAGTTCAGGGGAATGGACCAGAGCAACTAGTGTATAGTTTGGTGGAACAGATAATTCTAACTACCTAACCAAAATATAAATCCCAGCATACTGTGGGATGGAGGAATGACAGTTAAAGTGGTATCTAGCTGCTGTATCTGTGTGGTGCAGATACGCTTTTTGAAACTGGGGAGTAGAACCCTGAGGTGGGGAAAGATTGAAGGGCCAGAATCCTTTATTGACTTCAGGAAAGGAGATTACTTTGTTGCTGGATCTGATTTGGTGATTCTTCACTTGTTATGATCATTTTTTAGTCCTAGTGACGTATGAAAGACTGCATTTGATGACTGGTTCAGTAGCAGAGATGAGTAGTCTCTTGTGCTCCATTTGCAGAATGGAGGGAGGCAGAGCTAATAGGTTCATGTAACAGCCTGCTCTTGGCATCGGCTGTTGCTAATTTTCTTTGGCATGCTTTGACTACCTGTTTGAAATGGTGCTACAGTGCAGGAAGGAAATTTTTCAAGAGATTAAACTATTATTGTTTCCTGTGTGGCTGTCTTTGCCATGGATGAAAAAAAGCTTTAAGGGCACTGGAAAAGAGATTTGTCTGAATAGCAAAGTTGTTGTGATTCGTTTCCCCACCTCTCCCCCTCAGAGGGCCTAGATTTGACCAATTTCCTCAGGAAAGTGCTTGATTAGGGCCAGCGGATTTGTCCAAGGCCTACATATAAGATGTCATAAAGGTGATTAATACTGAACTCACCATCAGAGGAAGTTGAAAGTTTACAAAAGCTATTTTAAGGATATGGGAGGAACATAAGTCATCTGTAATTTTGCCAACATGTTTCAGTGTTTAAATCCCTCTTTGTAGCTGCTCATAATTAATGCTTCTGCTTATTAAAGGCTGTTGTACTTTCTGGCTTCACAAGTTTGTTTGACAAATTAATTCAATGTGTTTCAGTCTTCATACAAATGGAAACTGAAATAATATTTTTTTTAAAAAAAATCTTTTTACTCAGAGCACATGTTGTTTATACTGAAGCTCATCCAGCAACAGATATGGATGCCTTTTCACTAAACATATCAGGTTAAAATAATAGGGAAAATGATTGGAGCTTAAAACAATTTTTTTCAATTTCCAAATAAAAACATTTTCTCTTAGCCTTCTGAAAGTGGTGGGTATTTTTCTTTAAAAAAGAAGAAACTACTTTTGAGATCTAGCATTGGCAACCACACATTTCAGTCAACTGAGTTGATATTGAAGAGGAATTCTGTGTTCAAGAATGAATTCTGAATGTTATACAAAACTGGAGATATAAGTTACACACACTTCCAGTGACTTGAGTTCATTATTTTCCTCATGGTGAGACTGACATCTCAAAAGTATTATATCTCAGCACAAAGTAGATGTGCGTGTTCCTCTTCTTCCTCAGACATAACTACAGTTTGGGGGGAGGTCTTCAGTCTCTAATTTTGGGGTTCTGCTCTTTTTCTCTGACTGATTTACTCAGATTCTAGGTGATGAGCAAGGCTAGAGTGGTCGCACTTCAACAGCAAGAGGAAAGAGGGGGCACTTGCCTGCTCTTTGTCTGACTGAGGGTATTACAGAGGAAAGGCAAGCAGGAGACAAAAAGAAGGGAAGAGAGTGACCTCTCTGAGCTCTGCAGGCAATTCGCTCATGAAAGAAGAGGGGGGAAGAAGAAGACGTTCTATTCTCCCTCCCCAGCAACTAGAATTGCCATAGCTGACTTGCAGACTGCAGCATATGCAATGTAAAGGGATTTTGGAAGTGATTTGATTCCTCTGTTGAGTTCCACCAGCAGACAGGCTTTGGATTTTACACTGATTTGTTTGCCAGAGAAGATTTTAAATGGAAGGCAAGGTCTATTACTTATTGTGACAGGGTTTACTTCTTTCTCTCTCAGACTGGTATGGCAGCCCCCAATGTGATAAAGCACACTGTCACTTCACACACAATTCTGCCTTCCTCCCCCTTATAGCAATGGTTATTTAGAACCTCTATATAGTTCTATAACTACATTAACTATATTATTCAGGCCATTTCCTCACTAGACTGTTATAGCGTTATTAGTCCACTTTCAACATCCTATGGAATCCTGGGATTTGCAGTTTAGGGAGGGGCCTCAAAGGATTCCTACAGGAGGGATTCCCTAGGATGTTGAAAATGGAATAATAGTTCTATAACAGTCTAGTGCAGAAATGGCCTGAATAATATAGTTAATGTAGTTATAGAACTACAGCCTGCTCAGCTGAGTCACTATTTTTAAAAATAAAATATGGTGTTTATTAAAATAATATACAGAACAAAGTATTGGAGTTCAGATGGCGGTCAAAGCTAATACAGTCCTTCGGAGTACTTTTAGTCAGTTTCCTTATACCATTAAACTCTCATACAAGGGCAAATATCATAAACAGCCCTTTGGCTAAATACTCTAACCAAAGTCTCAACCTACAATCTAAGTCACACTTTCTGACCAGATTTTATAATGGTTTAATTACTCTTTTGGGTCTCTCTCGGCTTCTTGAGAATTAAACCCTTCCACACTCAGACATCCTCCCTGGCTGACTGCGGGACTTTATTCCAGACCTCTTTCTCACTGAAGACTACCCAAAATAACAATCAGCGTATGCCTTTTTATATATTTTCCTTTCTGCCACCAGCCTCTCCCTCACACTAATGGATTGGGTTTCTCTCCTGAAGAGCTTTTCTGGTTGCCAGGCAACCTCTTGCAAGGCTTCTCTGGAGCTCAGGATAGCCACACCCAGAACTCCGTCGCACTTATTTTTAAAAAAAGTGTCCTAGTTGATTTGTTTTTGTGTATTAATTATAATTTAATTAATAAATAAATGGATAGGCCTGCAATGCTCTGTGAATGTGTGTTAAGGTCCAGAATTATTTTGGCAGAGTCTACCCCCTCCCATAAGCACATTGTTATGCATATCTATTGTATGTGCATAGGGACTTTTGCACATGCTCAAGGAACCACTGATGTATTCAGTGAAAACATCCACAGCAAGTGGCGGCAGCAATTTCTGTGCATGTTTGCAAAGTTTGTTGCTTAGATGCATCTATGCAAATGCTAAAATACAGATCCATGTAAAAGCCTGTGTGCTGATTACAGATGTGTGAACACAAAGAGATGGATATGTTATAAACAAGAAACAAAACGTGCATATGTGGGGGTAGAAGTTGCCACCATGATGCCACCGTTACGTATATTTTCACAGAGTGTGCAAAAGGGCACAAACATTTAAAGAAGGTTTCCTGATTGCACCTGGAAGTGGTGGCCCATGTAGCCATGCTGCACACACGTGAAAAAATAAGCTATGGTATGTGTATTGCTCCCTCACCTCACTGTACACCCATTCATTGTACAATTGAAATAGGTTACTGTCTTTCTAAACATAAATAAATGTCACAGAACAAAGGATGTCAGTAAAAACAAGGGTCGAGGAGGATACCAGAGAAAAGCTGATACCAGAGAAAAGCTGATCCAGGCTGAATTCAGTGCCCGATGCAAGATGCATTCAAGTGACTCATCAGGCTTACACAACTGGAAGTGAGCTCTGGCTGACTGATCATAGCAGCTGCTGGATGTTGAAAAGTAAATGTCCCTGTAAGTAGGCCCTCAACAGAAACAAAATCCAGATACTTTCCTAATGGTTTCTGTGTTAGACAGGTAGCATTAGTAGCTATCAATCCACATAGGCATACGTGAAGAAATATCTGTACTTATGGCAAGCTTTGGAGCCTTTCAGCTGTTTCAGCTTTGCTTAACTATTCTGGCTCCCAATTCTTCAGTGAACTCCAAGATGAAGTAATAAAAGCAGAGGGATATAACTACAGAGAGTGTATTTAGAAGGACTTGGCATGAAGCGAACAAGGGGAGGGATGATGAGGGTGGGGAATGCTGTTTATCTTAAGCAAGGATTTCCTTAGCACTCCATGAAAAAACATTCTTTTTGTCAAATATAGTTAATGGCTGCCCAGCCGTAGTACAAAGAGTAGCTCTCAGTAGGTTAGAATCAACAGGGTGCGACTGCCAAAGGTGTAGGCCCAAACAGATCAAATACGTGCTAACAGCACAACAGCATAATTGATGTCTGACAAGGCTGGTGATGACTACCATGAGAAAGAGGGAAAAGTTTGTGCATTTATTTTTTTCCCCTGCAGAGGAATGTCATCATCATTCTCCCACTAGGCAAATAAAGGTCATGGCTGAGACAGAAGAGGCAAAAACATACCCCTCCCCAGCTGGGATCTATGCATGCAGTGCAGAGCACACTCACACAAGGAAACTTTAGTCTTTTTTTTAAGGCTCTCAGAAAACAACCCTTAGAGGCCTTACAAGATTATGAGGCAAAAGGGAGTCTTTTCATGTTCTTCTTTGGAGTTGCATCAGGCTTTTACTAACACTCTGCCCCTGCATTTATAAGCCTCTTGTTAGAAATAGTAAGAACTCCTGCCTCAGCATTTGGAGGTCCATGCCTGCTCCTCTGTATCAAACCAAATGTTCTGATTCTTTTATCAGAGCTCTGCTTTACTGATAGATTTTTTAAAAAACAGCAAGATCTCTATCATACAGCAAAACTTCAACTCCTGTTTCATAGCACCTCTACAATCCAGAGACCTCTGGAGTATTGGTCTGGGTTAGAGAACATCTATTTCTTGCAATGGCTAATTTAGATTATGGGTTCCTGTCTTGGTGGGGAAGAACCTGATGATAACACAGTGATCAGTAGGAGCCAGCACGGGTTTGTCAAGAATAAATTCTGCCAAACTATTTTTTTTCCTTTCCCAATCAGGTCACTAGTTTAGTAGATGGTGAGAATGCTGTGGATGTCATTTACCTGGACTTCAGCAAAGTTCCAAATGCTATCCATCCACTGGCAGCCAACCAGTGCAGTGGGGAGTGTTCAGGTCCCGATGCCATCCTGGCAATGGCATTGCTGGGATTGCAATAGGATGAGGTGAGATCATGGTATAGTGCATTGAGGGCCATTAGAGAAGGTTATCATATAGTTAAATGAGAGAGAGAAAAGGGGACCAAACTTAGAAAATGAAAGCTCAGAGAAGAGATGGTTGCCCACAGTCAAGATAAGTGATGATTCAGAGAATGAAGCACTGTTTTGGCACAGAATGAACAGTTATCCACGCAAATATCAGTTTTCACTAACATCACTATTGAATAATGTTAGAAGACTGGCCAAAAATCAAAGTACTACTGCATCCAATATCACAGCTTAGTCTAAAATTCTTTCCTATCATATGTCTGTACAGATAATATAGTTATATGGTGACTTGTCAAAAATCATTTCCCAGTTTGGGACTTATGGAAACAATTTGAACAAGCACATACATATATGTCCTCAAAGTTAATTCATCATCACAGTGAAGGATATCATTTCTTCAAAAACAGTTTTTCCTGTATTGTTCAGCGCTATCACTGAGATGTTAGCAGAACATGTTTTAAATCTTTACCAGATGGCTTCTTTCTTAATCAATGTATTGCTAGCCATCAACAGTTTGTTAAATTGGCTCTGTGAAGAGAAAAGCAACAGCATTAAAGAATAATTAAACAGTGATACACTTACAGCTTGGAAAGGCTAGTTCTATCCCGTCCAATGACTATAAAAAAAGAATGGTCAAGTCATTTTCATTTGTAAGTATATTTTATAGAATCAAAAATTATAGGGAAAAGGGGTAAATATTCTTGGATAAATAGTGACTTTCTGCCTCTTTTAATGTCTACTTAGTTATGCTACTAAGCTACTCACCTTACCATACTATTAGAAAATTGTGGGATACAGAGTGAATCACATCCTGGGCAGAGGATGATCTCTTCCAGAGTATAAAATCATGGGACTTTGATACCACTTTAACTGCTATGGCTGCATCCTGTAGAACCCTGGGGTTTGTAGTTTGGTGATATGCTAGCAATTTCTGGATGAGAATTTTTAATATCCTCCCATAACATACAGATATTTGGATGCCATAGAATGGGGCCTAGTGTAAAGCAGACCTATGTAGTATATAGCATTTAAATACAGCTTAATGTATTTGGTGGCATCATTTTAAACACATGTTAAATATTTGTATTTATTTTAAAAACATTGGCTTTACATTTTAGTTGCATTAGTCATTCTGAATGTGGTAGTGAACTGACTAGATTCTGTGCTGAATAAAAGCTGTACATCACAGTGTATTGGTTATTAATGGTACACTAAGCCTGTACTCTTGTGTATATTTACACAATTTTTACTTTCCCTCCTCCCTCTACATCCCTTATTCTTTGACAGTCATGCCTTAATTTTTAAATTGTAAAACATAGGACTGGAATAGTCATATTTTTTATTTTGTAAGCTGCTCTTGGGAGTCTTTTTGGCTAAAAGATGAGATATAAATATCTCTAAATAAATAAATAAATAATAAAGAAAGAAATAACATTCTGAATCTAGGTTGTCATGTCTTGTGCCCAAGAAATCTCAGTCCATCCAAGGCCCTTTCAAACCTCCACTTACAGTCTTACGATTCTGCTTTAATTACCACAGCTGTATCCTGTGGAATTCTGAGGTTAGTAAATTGGTGAGACACTAGAAATCTCCAGCAGAGATTCCTAAGAGCCTCACAGAATACAAGCACCAAGTTCCCTCAGAGAGTGGCAGTATCAATAGACCTGTGACTATTTCAGCAGCATTGGCTCAGTTGGTATCCAGAGAGACAGTGGGGACTAAGGGACCTCATCTGTATCTAGATGCCTCCCTTCTCTCTCAGTGCTGCAGGAGGAATGCAGCACAGAGCTTGTTCAACCTTTTTTAACCCAAAGCAAAGAGGGCAGGAAGAAGAAGAGAATTTGCCTGGCAGTACAACTGTGGATGGACTGCCCACTCTAAAGGATTCCCTCTTGTATTTCCTTCATATCAGTGGGATCACACTCTTAATTAACAAAGAGGAGAGCCTGAGACTAGCATCACCTAAATCCTACTCCCTCTGTAAAACACCCATACTGCTTCTGCAACTCCACAGAGATACATTGGCTCCATCCACAATCTGTTAGAAGGAATGCTGTAACAGTCAACAGCAAACTGCAATGAAGAGAACTACTCTGTGTATCTACCCTGAGATTGCCTGTAACCTTCAGTATTTGGGACACATGTGACCAAACAATATCAGAGTATGATTAAGGGGGCAAAGTTAATAATGAGGAAGTGCACACGTGCTAGGTGAAAATGCCCCAATTTACTTTTGCCTAAGCCCACAGGGAAGGGCAAGATCCCACCCCCCAGTGGCAGAGCTTGGAGAGTGGGGGGGGGAGGGGAGCAAAGCTACGGCATGCGGGGCATGACTGCGGTATGTGAGGATGTGGCCAGGACACGCAGGTATGTGGTCAGGGGGTGCGGGGGTGTGGCTACAGGCTAGGATGCCCCAAAAGTTTGCCACCCAAGGCGAACCACACCCTCATCCCTATGTGACTGCCTCCCCCTTCTCGCCATACCCTCCAATTGTCCTGATTTGGAAGGGAAAGTCTCAGTGTCATCCCACTTTTCAGTTGCTTTTAAAATGTTCCAGTTTCTCTTTCTTCCTCCCACCTTTCCCTTTGTCTTAAGATTATAGTTGGCCCTCCACATTTGCACATTTGACTTTCTCAGATTTATTTTATTTATGAGTTTTCCCAACCCATGCCCCTGCCCCAGGCACTTTTTCTCCAGAGGAACCTTCCCTCTGGGCAGCTCCAATCAGGCCGTGCAGCCCTTTAAAAACCTGCTTCTGATCCTCCTCCTCTTTCACCAGCAGCTGCCTGGCCAGCTAAGGATAGCTTGCAGTCTGATTTCTCAGCACCACAAACCCTTTCCCAGTGCCCCCAACATACCTAAGGATGGGCAAGCAAGGGGAAATATAAGGGTCACCATGCTGACCCACCTCCTTTCCCTCTTCTTTCCCTGATCTGGTTTGGACCCTGAGTGCCTGCTCTCCCCACTGTGCTTCAGACCCCTTTTCACAGACACACACAGATATTTTGATGTGCAACTTTTTCACTTTTGAGGGATCCTGCATCTCCAACCCTATTGAATGTGGACAGCTGACTATACTTCAGTTGCTGCAAAATGAGTTCAAAGTGCAAAAGTAATTTGTACTCAAATCGGCATGAGGGAGAGAAGAGCACAGGCAGGTATTGCTTCCCAACAGGCTCACTCAAAAGCAAACTGATGTCCTCTCCCAGCTTCTCTGTTCTTCCTCATTACTAACTTTTGCCATCGTGACAATATTTTGATGTTGCTTGGCCAGATATGTCCCAGTTTTTATCTGTAAAATGTTGCAAGAATATGCCTCTCCTCTTTCTCTTGCTGATTTGAGTGCAAACTACTTTTTCACTTTTTATTTAGCTTGCAACAACTGAAATAAGCTGAGAGCAAAATGGGAAAGTAGGAGGCAGAAAGAGAAACTGGAACATTTTAAAGGCAGCTGAAAAAGCAAGGTGACAGAATTAATAGGGATTGTCCCAGCCTAATAAGAACAGGAGGACAGTGTGTAGTAAGGCAAGGATTAGATCTCATGCCCTGTTTTCCAGCACAGTAAAATGAAGGCTCTCAAATCCAATTGTTAAAGCCCAACTAGAGCAGACCAACTGAGTCAAATAAAGTATTAGTCTACCAGGTTCCCATTGATTCAATGGATCTGCTGTATTTGGGGCTAACAGTTGGATTTAGGACAGGATCATCTACCTTTACAATCAGACAATGCAATGTGAAATAAACTGTTTTCCTTTACCCGACATACACCCTGACTTTTTAAAGGTAGCCGAACTTTTGGGAATTAACAATAGAATGTATTTGACTCCTGTATTAAACATACCTTGGTTTTCATACTCAGGGCTATTTCAGAAATATATCAAGAAAGATTTCAAAAACCAGCTTATTTTATTAGGCACAATTATTAAATTTTCTCTGGCATTTGCAGTTCATTTTTGCTGGTAAGCATTATACGCTAATCCTTTGAGTTCAGACTGAGTTTAACCATATGAATTTTCTATCAGAGAAATGCACAATGTACTTTGGCAGTAGCCACATGCATGAAGAATTAACAGTTATCAAATTACAGAGTGAAAAGCATTTCTGTTAAGAGAAATCACTATTAGTGGTCATGCTTCCATGGTGAAACATGAATGTGCCGCTGCTGGCCATTAATAGGCCTTGGCTTTAAGTAATATATGGTGAATAAATTCTAGGACTGTAGTGAGTTTAGGAGTTTAGACTTGGAATCCTATACAACAGAGATGGGCAAAATGTTTGCCCTTTAGGTCACAGTGGGTGTAGAGACCAGGGTTTTATGCAAGTTCTGAGGACCAGAGTTAGGAATGAATAAAGCGTGGGCCAACAATGGACCAGAGGTTGGAAAACTTACTTTTTTCAATGACAATCCCCAGAATCCTTCAGCTAGCACTGTCAAACTAGTATGAAAGGAGACAGAGACACTAGCCCTAGTTGGCCATCTACACGCATAACACACATTTGCACACTTCATACACACAGACACTACACACACACTACACACACACTATCACACAAATACACCCCATGCACAGATAGGGAGAGGCCTGGTGATTGAGAATTTTCCCTTCCCCACTTGCCATCCTGTATATATGCAAACTGAAATCTCCCTGTTCTGCCCAACCACTGTTTGACTAACTGGGTGTTACTATGGTTCAGGCCTACCTGGTGATAGCACTAGATATCTCCTTTTGATATCAAAATCATTTGACTTTTCTCTGCCACCTCACTCCACGTGTTTGCTAGGCCACCGGACAGGCACGTACACAGGCACAGCCGGTAAGTGCTGGGCATTCCAACTCCCACTTAGGCAGGCAGATTAATGCCACTCCGTTGCTTCAGGGACCTCTCTTGCAGACACCCATTGCTTAAGTGCGAGTCTACACAAAGCCTTGAGCCGACGCCCTTACAATGCCAAGCCATTTGCATACTGGCTACACTATTGTCAAACCTGCGCTAAGCCGATCATGTAAACCTTGACCTTTCCCAACGCTTTGTCCCGCTCCAAACTCGCATTGTTCTCACCGAGTATGGCATGGCCTGTAGGCACAATCCACCCTATAAAAACTCCCCGATTCCGAGACCACCTCGGATTGCTCCTGAGTTCCATCCAGCCTTGCTATCATTTTGTCCAGAGAGCTCCCCTAGGCCTCTAGCTGAGTTTCTTCCTGCTTCTTCAGGACTACGAGAAAAGGAGTTGTATCACCCATTTCCCCCGAAAACTCTTATTTCTAATTCCTAGTTAGCTGTGTGCTTGGGGTGTCTTTTCCGCTGTTTGTCCTTTAATAAAGATATCATTTTTACTATTTTAAAAACTGTCTGACCACTCTTCTGATCTGACCCTGTAGACATTGGGTTACAAGATCCCTGCTAAGTTACCCTGCCTCTCGCTAGCTTAAGAGAGTGCTCCAGTTAATTTCCCCATCTTGTGTTTTTGCTTGGTTATTTGGGCACCCTTCCCGGGACCCCCAGAGAACAGGGTAACAGGGGGAGCCTAGAAATATTGTTTTAATGGGGAAGACAAAACAGAAGAATGTCCCTCCCTGTGCACTGTGGTCTGTACCATAATCATGCCCTGCCAAACAACCAAACAGCTATTTGGTGGGGTTTAGGAACCTGCTTTACATTGAGAGGACATGAGATGGGAAAAGCATTGCCACATTCTGTCTTTCCCAGTTCAGCAAGCTCCCCACAGCCTGTCAGTCATCTTTTGAATAGAACCATCAGAGCATGATTTAGAGCAGAGGTGGGTAAAATGTCACCCATGTTTCTAATATACACCTCTTGCCTCTAGTACACCTCCTTCTTGCTCTCTGGAGGCTCCCTCCCCTAGTCCTACCCTCCCTACCCACTCCTTGGCCCATCCCAGGTGCTACCTCCAATCTCCATGGAGGAAAAAAGGAAAGGATCAATTCTATTTTCTCCAAGAATTTCTGAAGGAGAACACAGTTGTACTACTTGTCATATCCTATCTACCATCTCCACTCTTGTTAAAATATGAGAAGGCTCTTGAATGAAATAAACAATCGGGTATAAATACTGTTTTTTAGGCTATGAAACAAACTCATTCAGTAATAAGCAGGGGGGGAAATCTTTGTTCAAAGTGTTTAACAATATCTGCCATGATACATTTTCCTGTGGGCACAAAAACAGATGAACTGAGATACTCCTTGACTTCTGGACCAGGTTGCTTGTCTTCAAAATTTTAAAATGCTACCTCCATTTTATTTTTATTTTCATTTCTCTTTGCATACCAACAATATAAGAGCTAAATGCAGTGTTTAAGTAATATATTCAAGTTTTCTTTGTGTTCTTACTTCCCTTCAAAGATAACCTAGATTGCTTGAAAATGGTAGATTGCTGAACATCCTCCCATTAGAGGTAGGTACAAAAAGTAGCAGCGACATCATTTTTGACTGTGCTGAGAATGTGCATAATGGAAAGACAATTTTTATTTAAAAGGCCATCATTTTTAGTGATTAAAATAATCCACATCAGAAAAGATTTTCTCCATAATTTTCCAAGGTCCCATTTATCATAGTTTTGCCACAAGAAGCCGCAGTAATTTCATTTTTCTTGACTTCTATTAAAAAGATCAATACATATGATTCCAACGAGTCTCAGCTTAAGAGATGATGGAACTGGTCTGTAATCATACATGAAAGTATTGGTTGTCATTACTAGAAAGAGAGGTTTTGAAAGACAGTGGGTCCCAAGTGCAAGTTCTGGTTTTGTTTTGTTTTTTCCCCAAAGTTTGTTGGGCTATGGCCACTTTTCACTTTTCATACAATTAACTACAAATAAAAAAATTACCATTTTAGCAGAAATAACTGTGATCATGCTCAATATATTATCATGGTGACAAAGTAATATTAATTTTTTATTTGCATACAATCTGCAGATCTGTGACTGTACGATAAAGTTTTTCATGATGTTTTCTGAAGTTTTCTGCATGACATCATCATGATCCCGCTCCTCTCCTGTCCCCAGGCAGCACAATTGCAGATTAAATCATTGTCAGGTTTTCCCTATCAATGCTGCCAGCCCACACTTATCTGTCTTGCAGAAGAGCAATGGCAGCACTTCCTGCCCCAGTGCAGCCTGAGAAAGTACCCAGCTGCACTGTGGAAGGAAGAGGCATGTCCATCATGCTCCCTTCTGTGGGGATCCAGTCCAGTGCAGAGGGGAGTGCTCTAGTCACACTCCCTTCCAGGCAGAGCCACTACTGGGATCACCATCAAAGGACCATACAAGAAGGTAGGGTATGGAAAGGGCCATTTTCTTATATAAACAAAGGCTGCCATAGTGTTAATCACTGGTCCATCTTTGAATAAATAGAAATGTGTTATCCCACCCCCCAAGCTACAGATAATGTAATTTGAGCTGCACATGTGTAAAGAAACAGCACTGTAGGAGAACCAGAGCTCGGAAAGTTACTCTTTAAAAAGTATTCTTTCCATTATTCATTAGTGTTCTAAAAGTAACCAGCTATCATTTCCATGACAGAGATTTAAACAAGCAATTTATTGCACTGTTTCTTGCACTGCTTGTTACTTTTCCTTTATTTGGGGGGGGGGGAGCCCTATGAATTGATAACAGAATGATGTAAGATTTGAAAAAAAAATCCCGTGACAACTTATATAAATATGCCCTTTCAAAGCAACTATTCAAAGTAATTAGAAAGTGTTATTCATTGATCCAATAAAGTGACTTTGCTCTTGTTTATTACATTACTTCTTAAATGTGCTTCATTACTCCAAAATCTAACTAGTTACATGCATCTGTATTACTTATAAGTCATTACTTCCATTACTTCTGGATGGAACAGGTCCCTCTAGAAATCTTATGAGGGAACCATTATATATATATATTATAGTGCTTAATGCTATACCTGCATCTATGCTCAATCTGTACATTTGTAAACCAAACAAGTATTAGAAAATACCAGTAAGCATCAGGTGATTTCTTTCTGAAGACAAAACCCAATGCAAATTTTCATTGTTCAGAGAATCATCTTCAAGAATATGGGGGGTAGGGAGGGAGAGAGAGGTGATAACTGAACAGATCCGGTAAATTATGTGCCACCCTAAGGTGCATATTTCCCAAGACCAACTAGTCCCCAAGTCCTAGCAGCCCTGGCCAGAATAGTTGATGCTAAGGAATGCTGGGACTCCCAACAACATCTAGACTAGAGGGTTGCATGATTCCCACCCTTTCTCTAGGCTGTCTCTAGGAAGTGTGGCTTGACACCTCCACACTTTCTCCATCTTATATTGTTCTTCTTCTGATTACTGTGGAATGGAAGCACACTGCAGAGTTCTGGGCTGGTCTGCACTGCAATATCAATTTAAAAGTTTAAATGTAGTCTCTTTTCACAAGACATTGTCGTCCCACCATAGGGACAAGAGAAGGACAGGACTACAAGGACGGTTATGCATGACTTTGTTGCAGTCCCTCCTTCTCTCATCCCCAGGTGGCACAAACACAAAGTAAATCATTGATGAGTTTTCCCAGTCAATGAGCCATGATTGCAGTGCCATCTCACACTTACCCAGTGTGCAGAGGGACCAGAAGCACAATGGATGCACTTCCTGCCCCAACACAGCCTGCGCTGTGGCAAGAAGAGGCAGGGCCATCGTGGTTCCTGGATCATGGTGGCAGCCAGTGTGGCAGGGAGCATTCTTGTCATGCTGCCCTCCTGGCAGAGCCACTGCCAGGGTCCCTACAGCCTGATGCAAGGAACAGGTACAGTGCAAAAAGGGCCATAGATTGCCCCCTCAGACCATTTGTCTACTTCATATATTATAAACATAAGAGACAACACTCTTTCTCAGCCCCAACTTTGTTGCTTGCCAAAATAACTTATGGCAAGTAACTTCTATTACCCTAACAAGTTCTGAGCAGGACTGGGACCCATCTTGCTTGTGGTTATCATTACTTAAAGTGCCACTTCAGTTGGGTTTTTCCTTATCTGGAAAGTTAGGACTATTCAGGGCTATTCATATTTCTATACAATATTGGAGTGGTTCTATTATGCAGACAATGGGCAAAGAATAAGTCCCCCATGGCTTGAACGATGTTCAGTAGTCCAAATTCAATCTGACTTGAGCCTGCTTTGTTTGTTTGTCAACTGAAGGGAACTTCAGCTCCATTTCTGCTGATCACAGACTTTACGTCAGTGCCCTTTCCAGTGATCCCTTTGTCCAGGTAATTTAGAAGATGCAAATGTGCCTTCTGCATTGAAATCCATGTAATAGACAAAAAGCCCAAACTGCCCTGAAAACATTTGTCTTTTCCTAACAAGAGATGTAAGAAGCATTAATTTAATAAAACATAAAATCAATATAATTTTAATTTTAAGAAGACAAAAACAGTGCCAAGCTGTCTTTTCGGAATCCTGATAAGAATTCATGACCCCCTTTCCCCCTTTGGCTTGAAAAATAAAATTAAAAACATAATTGATTTAATGATTCTCATTCTGGCTTGTTCAGCGGTTAGACATTTGATTCAGCATTCTTTGTCCCTAGTCCTTTACTTATATTCTTTGTATTCATATAATTATATGCAATAGATCTACTGTTATTACTTTTTCATCTAAAAATGGCAGAAAACATTGTAGAATTTTTTAAAGAAAACTCTACACAATGCATTCTTACTAGAAAGGCTCTTGTTGCATATAGTCTTCAAATTACTTGATCAAATTGGTTCACCTGAATATTCCAGAGCAACTTTAAAGACAAAATAGCTTATTATACCTTCTACATTATATGGTAGCAAACATCAGAAACTGGTAAAAAAATTTACTGCAATAATCAGAATCCTCCAGTCAACATGGCTACTGACCACCAACCCACAACAACCAGCAGAAGAAACAACAGCCAAGATGAAATAAAAAGTATCTCTGTCAACCTATTTTTATGAGCTCCATCTCACAATTCTGCAATGTGCCTACATTCTGTGAACACTGTAACAGTCTCCTGATGGAAATCGATTGGACTCTCTTTTTGCTTGCTTTTTCACAGATGGAAAAAATGTTTTCTTAATTTTGACAGGCTTTTCATGCATGATTTCTGATGTTGTTTTTGATTTCTGTCATAATTGCTGCTTTTAGATTGTACTGTGAATAAATACTGCAAATGTTTTATTAGCAAAAGGGGAGGAGAGAGGAGACAACCTGTTAAGTCCCTCACACAGGCAAATTTCCAATGGTGGGTTAATACAGGAAAGAAACATAAATTTTATTACAAGGCCTCTTCCAAAACCAACATTTTCAGGATGACTTTACTTCATAGTTCTCTCAGTTGCATATGTATTGCACCATCACCTTTTTCCGTAGTCTCTCAATGTCATTAGCAACTTCCTCCCAGCTGGCCAAAATCCTCATTGTTTCTTAACAGACTGCCTGCTCCCTGCAATTCCAGCCTTTCTCAATATACCATTGGCTTTGATTGGTTGAACTCAGAAGAGGGCAGAATCCAGTCCAATCTGTCACATCCACCTATCCAAACCAAAAGAGCTAACGGGGAAGGCAAGTTCATCTTTATCATTTGAGTAATATCTTGAGGAGTGAATATACTTAAAAGTCTAATAGCTGCAGGATCCTGCCCCCCAAAATTGCCAGTTTGCAAACCATCCAGTTGAGGTATTGAACCATGCAATATCAGTAATACCTGTACCATGTAATACCTATACCAGTTAATGAAGCCTCACCTCAGTAACTGTAAAACTAACTAAAAGTTACAGTTATACCAGAAAAGATATGAAGCTGCATCCACTAAGTCACAATATAACATGATGCACTTACAGTAAAGTTATTGCTAAAAAGAATTAATTACAAGTAACAGTTATTTGTAATGGGTTATTTCTAAGCTCAGGATTAGATATTAGGCAAATCTATCTGGACAGACATTTCATAAGCAGCGCCCTCTCCACAGTTACAATGAACCATTTAACTTCAGAAGTAGTGGTAGTCTTCATTAATTTTGTTCTCAAATGACACAATGAATAATTTTAGCAATTTTTTTTCTCCTGAAAGAAAGTCTTCAGAAATTGTGCAGTTTTCAAAAACTGTTTGCATTTCAGGACTTATTCTACGCAAAATTTGTATGTAGTTGTTTTGCACAAAAAAACTGGTATTTTCTGCACAAGAAACAGCTGTACTGTTTTCTGCACCGTGTCATATTTGCAGAACAAGTCCCCAACTACAGTATTTTCTATTTATATTATTTTCTGCACTGAAAATGCTATTTCCTGTGTGCAAAATGGTATTTTCTGCACAAAACTAATGTATGCAAATTTGCACAGAATAAATCCCAAACTGCAAATATTCTAGAATTAAACAACACAGCTGTGTAGTCTGGACCAATATGCAAAGGGATCTTGTAGTGTGATACTGAAATGTGATAAACTGGGCAAGACAGCTGTCATGAGACTGGGTTGTTAACCAGCGTTATAATGTGTAGTGTGACAGGAAACCATTGTCTGTTGATGAATAGAAATTTGTGGATATATTCCAGTTCTGCTATTTCTCTTTCCAATCTTTCTTTGTCATTTTTTTGTTCAGGGACTGCTGTCCTGAGGTTCAAGATGAAATGCCCAAGAAGGCTGAAGGATTCTGCAACTGGTTTTTGTATATTCCCATTCCTAATGTTTGGTTTACATCCATTTATCTTCTTGCTTGTTTGTGAGCAGTATATGAAAATTCTAGTTAAGATTCCAGGATTCTCCTCATTGGAGTTTCCTAACACCTCAGAAACCATTTATTCTACCATTTTTTAAAAAAATATTTTCAGGTATTCTTCCCATCTCTGTTCAGGTTTGGGTATAGGGTTTAGGCACATAAGGTTGTCCTTCAGTTCCCCATGTGCCACCATGGACCTGACATCCAGGTCAAAACTCTTACATCAGTTTAGACACACTTTCAGCTGTATCTGTTCACACTTTCATTTGCCACTCATCAAGTGTATAGCAATCAAGTGACATTTATGCCATCTATGAGCTGTCATTGGAGTATTTCAAAGTATCAGAACATAAATGCTCCACACATGTTCAATGAAAATGTGAAGCATTATCATATTACCTTATAGAAGGAACCAAATGAGGTGATTGTGAAATTAATGAAAGCCAAGCCAATTTGTATAAACCTTAAAGTAATACATAAGGTCATGGATTTTAAAAAGCCTGGTCCATTTAGTGTGGCTGAACACTAGCAGTCTAAAAGAAGAAATAGGAAATCTATGTGAACAGATTTGACCTGTCAGCTACAATTTGCTGTGACAATCCACATCATGGACAGTATACTGAGTTATTGAGCAGTTGTGGCTATCTTAAGAAAGGGTTAATTGTAATGTGCCAGTTCTATCTGTCTCTGCTTGCTTGAAAAGTCACTGGTAAAACTATCCCAGTGTCAAACAGTTCTGTTTTAATTGCAATGAGAAAGTTCAATAATAAAAGCTGCAATGCACAAAGGTCACTTTAATGACAAATTGGCCCAAGGATACTATACTAGGAGGCTGGCCATGGCTCAACAGAAGAGCATATTTTTGCCATGTGGAAAGTCCTAGATTCTGTTCCGGCCATTTCCAGTTAAGAGGAACTGTTACCAAGTAATGGGAAATATTTCATATGACCCTGGAGAGAGTGGATTGTCATACCCCCTAGGTTAGCCAGGTTTATCCAACTATATGCCTGGTGCCCATTGGAATTATCACCTGCCCCAGACTCTTAAGGTTTTTTTTTCCTAGCCGTTTTACAGAGCAAAATATATAGCCACGTATTTTTACAAGATACAAGGCTGCCTTGTCTTTGAGTGTACTAAGCTCATCGTTGAAGTCTCACACGGTATTGATAAAGGTATAATATAGATATACCCATTGTCATTTAAGAAGAGTCTCCTGTTTGAGTCACAATAGAAATACACATTAGTCAAGATTCATTTTTCTCATATGAGTATCCAGTCTCCTTAGTCAATGTTAACAATCTGTAGAAAAGTTTAGGGATTCAAGGAAAATTCCACTAAAGTTTGTTTTGCAAAACTCACTGTACAGAAAGCAATGAGGCCATTGGAGTGAAGGAAGAAGGATGCAAACAGGCAGGATAAAACCTGGAATCTGGTGCTTAGCATTTAAGGTTCCATGGATTCTTTTGTTGTTCATGACTTTTTGATATAGCAGTTGTATGCATTTTTATTAGATGTTCAGAAAAAACAATCAAGCTCCATTTTATGAGAGCCTATGACTGTTTGTGGGTAAAAGCCTAAACAAAACAGGCCATTTTTGAAAGAGGTTAATGCTAAAAGCATTGGGATGTGTTGAGTATGCTTCAAAACAATATTTTAGTACAGAAACTTTTTAAAGAGTATGCTTTCATGAATTCTTTAATGTTCAAATGTGTCTGGACCAAAATACAATGATCCAGAACAACACCTTCTGAGTAGGCCATGGCCACCAAATTCACAAGACTAGATGAGAATGATGCAAAAAGCCACAAAAATTCCACTGGAAGCACCTTCTGCTGTCACTGCAGGCAAAATGTCTAAATTCTGGAACATGGCCTGCAATACCATCTTGCCAGAGTCATGCTCACCAAATTCAGCAGAGGCACAGGGTTACTTGAAAGAGATGCCACTTGCCACAGAAATTCCAGAGGAACCACGCTAGTGGTGGAGTGCAAGAAGCAAAAGAGAAAGCCATGGGAAACACATGAGGTAAGGTGAGGCAAGCAGGGGAAAAGAAGGGAAGGGACAATGAAGGATGCAGTGAGAGGGTGCAAGAAGCAAAAGAAGAAAGCATAAATTCATGGAAGCTGGAAGAGCTACTGCATTATTTTGAAAGTCATGACAATCCTGGAAATAACCAGCTAGAACTCTACTTCTGAATACCTGTATAAATCTTCTTGAGAACAAGATTCCAAGATTCTCATGAACATTAGTAATCAATATTTCTCTCCCATTACTTTTAATATCCATTACACAAATATGGAACAGCAGTAAAAGAAGATATAAGAGAATTCCCAAGAGTTTCCCATTTTTAATACATAAAGGGATTAATTCCCTATGGCAAACTGATCGTTTATTTTATATGTACCTAGTGATGAACAGTGCAATCCATTCTCTTTCTAGTAATGCTGTACTGCAGCTATACCATTAGTTATTACCTGCCACTAATAACTTTTTAGAATCAATCTTCAGCATGCCATATAAATAGCAATACATTTACGCAATTGCATGTCCGTACAATTATTTAAACAAGAAAATTCTGCAGATGACTATTAACTGTTTAATCCTCTCTTTCTTGGTTTACACTGTCAAGAGAATGTTTTCATTGAATTATTTAAACTTACTTGTGCATAGACACACCACTGAAAAACTGAGTGTGTTATGGGGCATATACATATCTAAAATTGCATATGAAGTCATGTTTTCATCAATTAATATGAGAATATAATGCTTATATTATTTATTACCTAACAGAATAACATTGAAGAGGGTGAAGAGGAGGGACATGAATTACAGAGAAGATTCACCCCACCATCCACATGCTGGTTCATACATGACAGATGGGATGGTTTTTGGTTATCCTAAAAATACTTTCCAAACTGCACACAGAACATCCAGTTATGACTTTTTATAATGGTTATAACCAACAGAAGACCTAGTGCCACTAGCATATGCCCACAGACCATTTCACGGGCAGAGCTTCCCTATTCCTTGTGAAGCTTCCCTCTCCCTAGACAGAGGCTGGCGGAGCTTCACTTCCACCTGATCCTAACCCTCTCCAAGAGCAAAGTAGAAGTGTGCTGTTAATTTATTCTGCCTTTTTAATCAAATATTTCCTTTGGCCAACCATGCTTGCGTGATGAAATTTGTTTAACCAGCAACAAAAAATCTAAGCAAATTTATGTTGTAAGCTTCCACATATTTTGTAGAGTTGAAGCACATTAGAAGTCATGATTTTCTTTTTTAAAAATATTTTTATTAACATATATTTAATATACAAAAAGCATATAGGGATTAAAAAGACAAATGGTAAGTAAACAGACAAAGAAACTAAAACTAGACTACAACTAAACTAAAAAGAGGGCAAAAATACATATAAATGACTTCTAACTCATCAACTTTTGGTTCTGAGATAATCTATAAGATATACTTCTTCTAGTGTGTCTTTTATCATCGCACTACTGCCTAGTATTTAATAACTATAAGCGTAACCTTCAAAACCAGTAATTGACTTCCCCACCCCAACAGTCTCTTAGATATACAATCAATTTATCCCAATCACTTTTAACCAAAGATCCTTCCTTAATTAAAATAGTTAATTTATCAATTTCTGCCAAATCCAGCATCTTCAATAGCCACATTTTTCCATTTTTGTGAGAAGTAAGGATTTTCTGAATAAACTCATGAGTGAAACTATGAACTGCAAATAAGATTCCCAGATCTAAAGGACTGGACCTACTTCTCCGGGCAATGTAGAGAAATCCAAGGGCAAAACATTACCTTGAATAATGTCTGGATAGTGTTTTCTGCATCATACTTAAGAACATCACCACAGGCTGCCTTTTGTAACATCACTCCCTGTGGTAAAACAAAGGACTGTCCCCAAGTCTCAGGTTTTGGACCTCAAATCTCAGGACCTGGGATACTCCTGACTTGGCAACCATACCTGCAAATGAAACACTTGCCACAGTCCTAAATCTCTTCCATGTTTGTATGACAGGTGTTACTCTATTGCTGTGTTTGAACACAGAGTTTGAGGACTAGACACAATTCTTCCCTAGCTGTTTTGGACCTTTTTAATTTACATTTTTTATTGTACTTTTATATATATATATATACATGTTTGGGCCTTATCCATTCATGTACATACGGAAATTAAGTACAACAGGCAGAAAGCTGAAATTCAATTAAAACTTATTCCATTACCATAAATACTAGTTATGAAAATGTAATATTTTATGATTGTCACTTGAATCTTGAAGCCAAAGAGACAAATACAATCTTACAGTGCCCCAAAGCTGGTTATTTCTAAAATACTGTGAACTATTTGAATGTGTGGAAATTGCTTATAACAAGTTGGACTACTGGCCCATCTAATGAGGGCTTAGAAAATTTATTTTTTGATGACAACACCCATAATCTCCCCATGAAGCTGGGTACTAATGCTGGCTGAGATATTCTATAGTCCAAAATGTAACTTTTTCAAGCTCTCCATCTCTCAATAATCTGATTAGCAACAACTCTCCAAGACCGAAGGCAGAGGTCATTTTTCCCATAACCAGCTGTTTCCTTAAGGCAGAGAGGCCAAAGATTGGACATGAATACTTTTCTAAAAGCATGTTCTCCTTCACCAAGCTAAATCTTCCCTTCTAATTTTTGACATCTGACTCTCTTTCACACTACATTATAGCATTATGATAACATCTTTAACTGCTCTGGCTGCATCCTATGGAATCTTGGAATTTGTAGTTTGGTGAGGCACTAGAGCTCCATGGCTGAGAAACATCCCTCCCTGAACCTACAAATCCCAGGATTCCATAGGCTGCAACCATGGCAGTTGCTATAACTGTGTAATGTGAAAGAGCCCCTGGGAAAAAAGGCTGCCCCCTTAATCCTCAAAAAGGAATGCTATTTGACAGTCATGTCTTCTTGAAGTCACTAGACTTAAGCAACCTTGTTATTTTGTGGTGGCATTAAAAGTCATAGTAATACCCCAACTTATAATTTTCACTTACCAGATTTAACTTTCCATTTAAACAAAAACTACAAAGGGCCCCAAAAGTCTCCCACTGAATGTGGTTCAAATAAAGAGGAATTACAAAAACGGAAGCTAGTAATACCTCCGCATATTTCCCAGCGCAGACATGTGTACCCCAGTTCTTCTTCAAAAACCACATGACAGACAGCAGAATGTTGTGAGGAGCCCACATGATCACTTATGATAGATAACCGTATTAAAAATTAAACATAAATTATTGGAATTACAGTGTTGGCACAAGATGAAAAAGGTGCTTTGTATTGTTGAAAGAGTTCACTTACTGATTTAGACTTGGGCTTGTATGAAGATGTGGTTCACCTGAATCAATGGAAACCATTTATTCTTTGAAATTTGAATTGTAATAAAGTAGAACATCCCTTGTCTCATTTTTTTTCTTTTAAAAAAGAGATGTGTTTCAATGAAGCCAAGGCAAAATGAATTTTGCAGAGATTAAAGCAGTAGCAGGGAGGAAATGCTCAAGCTGTAGAAAGATCAAGTTAAAAAAGCAATCACATTGGGTCAGCCCCATTTCTCTGGAACATGATTCTCACCCTGTTATCTCACAAAGCCAATCTAACCAGAGTTTATGATTTCTCACCTCAGAGCCAGAAAGTGGGGAGACACATCTTTTAAAGTCATGGTTTTACTGCTACATACGAAAAGAAATGGGCATAGGTAGCAACAATTACTTAAATACAGTCTTTTCTCTAACTGCCAGTCAAAGTATGATAGAACAGGAATATTAGAAAGATAAATTCTCAAGGCTCATAAGCAGATGAAGCAGTATTCTGCACAGTTTCAAATTTTTCTTCTACAAACAGCCAGCCAGATGCCACAGAGAGAAGTATTCACTAGCATTGTGTGGTGCCTTTGTTAAGTTTAGAACCCAAAAATCCCAGTGAATTCAGATCTCAGAAAAGTTAGTTGTTTTGCACCACAGTTCCCAGATTTTGGACACTATGATCCAAAAGAGTAATTTTTTTTCAGGTTCCAAATGAATTGCAACTGCTTGTGTATTTTTTCCCCAAACATACATAACTGGAAGTGGTACCAGACTTTCAGTTCAAAATTACCACAAGACATTTGTCTGCCTAAGGTGGAACAGTGAATGGCATCCTCAACCTAGCCAGGTTAAAGTGCTTAATAAACAAAGCCAGCTACCTTATTTTGACACAAAAAGCAGAAAATTCCTCAAGCATTCTTCTTCATTTCAAGCAGGAAACAAGTTAAAGAACTTAAGTTGCTACCCTTATATGACATCCCATATTTCTACCCAAGATGGATACGTCATGCCACCTAACAGTTGGACTGGCCCTAGTGGCAGTAATAGTTCATCATTATCTGAAAAGCTACAAGATCCAAACATCAGGTTCTAGACAGAATATAAGTAGAGTAAGGTAACTGACTTGTGTAACGGACAATGAGACAAGATAAACAGTGCAGGAGAAAGCCGTTAATTCAATTGTGTCATCAGGGTGTAGCTATGGGTGGGAGATAAGAATTGTGCCACCCCTAATGAAATTTCAAATTTCTAGCATTGCAGTTCACTTGAGCAGCTTAAGATAAAGTTTAAGCATCCACAGAAGAGGAATAGGCGTTGTTACCAAGGGAATGTAAACATAGCAAATATACGAGTTCTTGGTCTGAACAATTTTCAATGTCTCATTCTCCGCAATGCTAGAACTTTCAGGAATGAAGGAAAATTTCATTAGGGGTGGCACAATTCTTATTTGGTGCCTCCATTTCCCCTCACCATAACCACACCCCAGCCATAATGTCAAATAGTCATGTTAAGAACATAAGAAGAGGCTTGCTAGAACAGATACAACACGTATTGAGTTCTATGTCCTGTTTGCAGCAATAACCAACCAGATACTTTCAAGAAATTTGAAGCAGTGAATCAAGGCATCTTTCCTCCTGATGTGCCCCTTAAGTGATTTTCAGTGGTAGACTGACTTTGAATGTAATGCTTTCAATTTAGTGGTAGCCTGCTTTTGAATGTGATGCTTCAGGGTGTTTGATAAGCTTATCATCCACAAATTTGTTTAACACCTTCAAAAAGCACCCAGACTAGCGACTTTCATTGAGACTATGGAAATGTGGAATGGGGGGTAGTTATAGCCTGAAAAAGCAAAAAATTTTCACTCACTAGGAGGGAACTGCTTTCACCTCACTTTGTAGTCATGAATTATTGACATTAATTTATGCATTGCAGGATCAGACTGAGGGAAAATACAAGCGCCACTTCCGCACTAGCCGGTTATAGTGCTGTTATTCTGCTTTCAACATCCTATGGAATCCTGGGGTTTGCCGTTTTGGGAGGGGCCTTTGAGGCCCCTTCCAAAACTGCAATTCCCAGGATTCCATAGCATGTTGAAAGCAGAATAATAACACTGTAACAGATTGGTGTGGAAATAGCCAAGATCTGCCTATCTTGTTTCCATTCCATTTTAAATATGTCCTATATTTCTGCCATAAATGACATTCAACACAGCTAGTAATGGTAAGATCTCTAAAGATACTTAGGGATATCTTACCCTAAAGATTCAAGAATTAGGTTTACCGTCTTCATGCCTACATTATGGTGAGTGAGTTATTCTCTTCTTGGCATGAGACAAGATAACCTGAGAGACCATCTCTCTCTCTCTCTCTGTCATACTCTTTTGCATTTAATTTATGCTCTTTCTGTCATTCCAGCTTATAGGAGTACATTTTGTCCTAATTGTATTAAAATGGTTCACATTTGGGTACCGTAAGTATATTTAATTTCAGCACCCCAATTAAATCCAGTGTTGACCACTCTCGGCTGGTGTTCGCTGGCCTGTCAATGCTTCCTATATTATTATTTTTCACACGTTGTGCACTAAAACCCATAAATTACTGTACGAGAAGTTAGTATCAATGCAGTTTTACTGAAGCACACAATTGACATAGTTCCTACCAGTGATGTGGTTCAGGGGCTTTCCACACTACACTGTTATAGTGTTATGATTCCACTTTCAACATCCTGTGGAATTCTGAGGTTTGTTGTTTACTCAAACCAAAGAGCTCTCTGGATGAGAATTCTTAATGCCCTTCCCTAAACTGCAAACCCAAGCATTCCATAGGATGTTGAAAGTGAATAATAGCACTATAACAGCGTAGTGCAGAAATGGCCATAGTCTTTCTATTATAGAAGTCAGAGTTGTGTAAGATCTTTTTGGGATCACTAAAATGTTACAAAAGAAGAACATAAGTGGCACATATATGGCCATTATGCATCATTTTTATTACTGCTTATTGGTCCTAATAACAGTATTAACCAACTCCGATTTTTGTTTTTCTTTGTGGGCCACTCAGCTTTGCTTTTTATTAGCTTTTCTAGTAGACATAGCTCCTATGCTGTGTTATGTTGTGGACTCAGCAAGGGTACATCTGGAACAAACAGGCCACAGGAAAATATTTAATCTGACCTACAAGAGCAGTCGAGGCGAACATTTGTCACTACCAGAGATCCAATTTACTATTCTTTTATTTGGCCCTATGGTCTTCTCTTTTCCCTTCCTTAGCATCTGGCGATGGAAGGCAAAGGCTCAATCTCTTTATACTTGATTAAGACTCAGACTGCTGAGGACAAGCAACAAAAAAAAGGGGGGAGCAAAATGTCCTATGAAAAACTATAAGCTGATTAAAAATTTAGAAAGCAGGGGATTCATTCCAAGTGCAGTAATTATATGTCAAGGAAGCAGCTATGTAATGCTTAGCACTAAAATCCACTCTACATGCTATCTGGTTACCACTGTATCTCTGTAACTCCCATTAGTGCTTATTCACGGTAACCAATCAGTGGCTCTCTCTTCCTCTGATTCCATGTAAGAAATACAGTTAATCCTTTTTCATAAAGAACAAGAATGAATAAGTATTGAAATTTACAGTGAATGGTTATATTACTCATGTGAAAACTGAATATTCCAGAACAACATCTGGAAGATGATATTCAAATGCCTTTAGAATAGAAAGCCAAATTGGTTACATATTTTTGAAGAAAGGTGTTTACATAAAAGTAATCTATTTCATAATTTCTTTTCATATCCAATGCATTTTTGAGTTTCCTTTAGATCAAAGTGGACTACTTGTGGCCTTCCGGATGTTGCTGGACACAACTTTCATCAGCCCTAACCAATATAGGCAATGGTATAGAATGATGGGAGATGCATTCCAACAATATCCGAAAGGACACACATGCCTCATCCTGGCCTTGTATTCCATCACAAGCTTCTTGTAGTACTTGTTCCACTTTATTTTTCTCTATTTTTGCTCTCCAATTATAAAAGTCCAGGTGTATGTAATATAATATACTCTCGTTTTACATTTTTTAAAAAAGTTGTAGTGACAAAAGGAACAGATACCATTTTGATTGGTTGCCACACCAGTCTGAACTCTATAAACATCCGAAATTCCCCCATTGTCTTCACAAGGAACAAGTAAATGGCATCGCTTATTTCCTAGACAACTAGGAATGTTTCTTGTTTGCTGCTGTTGGTGTCTCATTGCCTTACAGCTCTGCAAAGACCAAGACATCTCTTTGGTCCAGCTCTTTTGGCATGTTTTTCTTATGCATGATGTGGAGGGAGGCATCAGATGGGGGTCAGGGATACATATTCAGCTGCAGATGTAGTACCTACTTACAATGTGATATGCATCACCATCCACATTCAACTCGGCTCCATTTGACTGCATCATAGAATCATAGAAATGTATGTAGAGTTGGAAGAGACCACACGGGCCATCCAGTCCAACCCTCTGCCATGCAGGAACACCCTCAAATCACTCCCGACAGATGGCCATCCAGCCTCTGCTTAAAAACCTCCAAGGAAGGAGACTCCACTACACTCCGAGGCAGCAGATTCCACTGCTGGACAGCCCTGACTGTCAGGAGGTTCTTCCTGAGGTTCAGGTGGAATCTCCTTTCCTGCAGCTTGAATCCATTGCTCCTTGTCCTGGTCTCTGGAGCAGCAGAAAACAAGCCCTCACCTTCCTCTACGTGGCATCCCTTCAAATATTTAAACATGGCTATCATGTCCCCTCTTAGCCTTCTCTTCTGCAGACTAAACATACCCAGCTCTCTAAGTCTATCCTCATAGGGCATGGCTTCCAGGCCTCTCACCATTTTGGTCGCCCTCCTCTGGACTTGCTCCAGCTTGTCAATATCCTTCTTGAATTGGGGTGCCCAGAACTGGACACAGTATTCAAGATGAGGTCTAACCAAAGCAGAGTAGAGTGGTACCAGTACCTCTCTCAATCTAGACACCATACTCCTATTGATGTAGCTGAGAATTGCACTGGCTTTCTTGGCTGCCGCATCACACTGCTGACTCATGTTCAGCTTAAGACTCCTAGATCCCTTTCACAGGTACTGCTATCCAGCCACGTGTCCCCCATCCTATATTTCTGTATTCCATTTTTTCTACCTAAGTGTAGGACCTTACACTTCTCTCTGTTGAATTTCATTTTGTTAGCCTTAGCCCAGCTCTCCAATCTGTCCAGGTCATTTTGAATCAGACCAAGAAGATTCCATGTTATGTTGACATGAGGGACATGTTCCCCAACCCTCCCCAGCACCTGCCTCTTTGTTTAAAAATCACCATAAGGGGAACATATGAGAGTTGGCAAAAATGTTTGGAAAAATTACTCCCATTCCGTATTTGGCTCAGTACTAAGAGCTCTCTTTAGATGATGTAAGTACTATGTGCCCAGCTACAGAAAAATAGCTAGATGCTTTTCTGTCATTCTCACCACTCTCCACCGGTAAGAAAATGGCCATGTTGCAGGGGAAGGCTGCAGCAAAGAAAAGGTGAGTTTGGCAGGGGAATTTTGGTATTTGTATGGTCAGCATAGAATTCTGACTTTAACAATGGTTAAAAAAAAGGAGTTTCAATAATGTAAGTTGGATATACATCATCTTAATTCAGGGGCAGAATGCTAGCCAAATTCTCTTCCTGCACACCTCTGTGTCACAGTGACTTGAGCCATGGGCTCAACTGCTTGAGCAGAAAAAAGTTTGCCCTGCACTGGTGGGAAACTAGCAAACTCTAAAACCTTTTCATTGCTCAATGTGACTCCAATGAACATGTCTCTTGCAACTTAACCAGTGTTTTAGTCCATCAAGTAACTTTACTATCTTCACTTTAGGCAACAGCAATCAATTATACCAGTCTATAGCTATAATAGATACAGAGAGATGATAAAATGCTGCTGTTTCATGTAAGGATGAATAACACACAGCAGTGGCTCTGACAAACTTTTTCCCTACATTTCAACAGAGATGCCACCAACAAAGTAACTTTTAGTGTAACTAGGCTTTCCTTTTCTCTGTAAAATATTCTAGACAAATGGCAAGCAATGTCCCTTCCTTAGGATATGCACCTAGAGTGAAATAAGATAGGCAAAATCTTCCATCATACCATCTCCCCACATACATAACTAAAATTCCATTCTGACATTTCTCTATTAGCCCCCCAAAATGAAGGAACCCAATACATGTTTCCTCATCAATCAAATATATTCCTCCCTGTCTGAAAACCTGTCAGAAAGGCATTAGTTTTTATCACATTTTGTCATTCCTTTTCAAAGTCAAACATTGAATCTCTTTTGGGAAACATAATTTTGTAGTATCATAAGCCATTTTCTTTGAAAGCAAAGTGGGTGCTGGAATTTTTAACATTTTAGGCACTTATATTAAGCATTAGTATAGATGCATCTCCTGTGCATTTTTAGAAATAGAAATAGTAAACCCTTTAAATTATCTTCTTTTTTTCACTAGCTGCATTGTGGTGGAATTCAGAACCTGCCATACTGTCAGGCAGCCATCTTAGGCAGTAGATTTTGGATGTCATGAAATGGTTAGCCACTTACATTGCAGTTATTGCATTTAAACTGCTAGGTATGGGAAAATATGTTTTGAGGGTTTTCTGCCTCGTATGGCTTTGGTGGATACCTCACAGCTGCATCAGCTTGTCACCTTCTACGCCCTAAGAGGTGAGCTTTTACTGAGGAACAGGAAAAAAAGACGAGCAAATGTTTCTTGGCCCAAAAGGTAGTCCAGATTTATTTAGTACAAAAATATAAAAGTACAAAGCAACTGCAGTTGGGTGTCACCCCAGGAGGATGGAACAAAAGAAAGGGGTTTGGCAAAGTCTTTTTATCCAGGTTAACAACATCCACGCCCATTGCAGCGTTTCTCCTCGAATCCCAGACCAGCCACCCCATATTAAGTAATGTTCCAGAAACTTCTATCCTTACAAGGACATGTCCAGCAGCTTCTTTCCATATAAGGAGAAGTCCAGGGAGGCAGGATAACAGAAGTTTTCTTCCAATCACAAACTACTTTCTAAATGAGGTAGAGGGAGGTACCACAGATGAGGTAGTCATCACATGACATGGCAGGCATGGGAGGGGGCTAGCACTCCTGGGTACAATTTCTATCTAATAATGGAGATAGTCTTTTCCTCCACTCACAGTTTCCCCCTCACCCAGGAGGACTAGCCCAGCCCATACCCCTGGAGTAGAATTTGGGTCTCTCTGGCAACATCGACCTTTCGAGGTGGATCGATGGGCTTATTATTGGGTAGAACGTTACGAATGATTGGCATACATTGAGATAGACAACATAAACTCAGAATTATACATGTAAACAAGACAAAAATGACAAAAATACTCTTCACCCATCCCAGGTTAGGAAGCCAATTAGTAAGCCATGACCACCATTCTTCATGGTTCAGAGAATAAGTTTTACGAAGTTCACCAACCACCTTGTGCAATCTGTTCACATCTTCTTCTATGTATCCGGACTCGTTGATGTAGTGGCAGCACGTGGTATTCAGCCAAACACACAATCCCCCTTCTTTGCTAGCAGGTAATCCAGTGCCAGTTTATGCTGAGCCAAAACACCTGCAAGTGAGTTCACCTCAGTCTGCAGGGCACTCATCCCATCAGAGGTTGAGTTGGCCAGGATTTCCAACTGAGCAGAGAGTCTCCGAATTTGACGAATATTTAAGGCAACTCCCACCATGGGAAATATAATAGTCCCAGTCTTTCTCCTTCAGACAAGTATGTGTCATCAGGATCATACCCATAGCTCTCATCGTATGCTCTCTTCACCCTGTGCCACCCAAACAATCTGTCCCAGGTTTCAATAGGCTGTTGGAGAGGGTGAAACTGAATTCCCCCTACTGAAAGAGAACCAATAGTACAAGTACCATTCCAGACCGGAGGAAGGGCTTTTCCTGCCCAGTGGCCACAGAGCCAGTATATCCCAGAAGGCAGACCATGGATCCACTGACCAGAGTGGAAGCGGGCCCCTTCCTGGATCTTGTTTAGTGGGGAGTGACCCTTTTTATTACCATATAACTCAATGAAACCATCTTGACAACTGAAGGGGAAACTGACATTGGGGTACTTTCCTGAACATGTCTGTGGGGATTCAGGAATCTCAAAGATTATGTTACAGTTGGGATAGTCTCCTAAAGAAATTCTTGACAAAGGGAAGCGCTGGGGTCGAATTCCCTGGAAAATATCAAAAACAATTCTGTACCCTTCACGAGAAGTACTCCATCGACGTACACACAATGAAGCTAATGGAGGATTCCCCCGTCGGCTCAGGATGAACTGGCCAGGGTCTTTTAACAGGTTAGTCCTATTTTGGGTGGACGCATATACCATAATACTGTTCCAACCTGTAAGGTTCACGGTGTCTGCTGGCACAACAGGCCATCCCTGTAAATGAGAGGAAGGACCATAGGAGCAGGCCCAGCATTCAGTGACATTTGCTACCTGAGAAATGTTATTAACTAACTGATGAAAGATGTTTCTATGCCAGTCAGCATGGATGCTTTCAAACGTGTAGATGATCAACAACACAAAGGGCAGACACTTCATATTAGCAAGAAATCAAGTCACAGTATGTAAACAAGTTAGAAGTCGGTGCAATTAATCCTAAACTACTATCGGTGCAAACTACTATCGATCAGTGCAATCAGTCCTAAAACCTAAAACTTTTATCAGTGGTTAACAAACACAGTTCAAAATCCAATTCTGAAGTCTCAGGTCAGCCTCCGGAGTTACCCTGAGAATCAAAGTCTCTAAAAGTTCATGTATCCGGCGCGTTTCTTCTAAACAGCAGCTTGAGTCCGTCGCTGGCGTCTTCTTGAATCACCTTCCACCTTTTGGGTTCTGTTACCTTTTTGACCCTGGAATGATGAATCCAGGATTTGTGGCCCCGGACTTTAATAGCCGTGTCAGTGGTCAACAGCGCCTGGACAGGTTTGGTCCACGCAGGGGACAAAGGACGTCTTCCCAGACCTTTAGGACTACCCAATCGCCAGGCTGGATGCGGTGCGCCGGACCATCAAGGTTGAAAGGTCGTTCCTGTAGGGATAAAGAACGAACAGAGGCCAGCGCGGCAGCCAGAGAACAAACATATTTTTGTAACAATGCATCTCCTATTTCAACCTCCCCCTCAAGCTTCCCGGACAGAGTTGTCTGGGCCAGGGGCGACCAAATACTCTCTCGAAAGGGGAGAGTTTCAGGGGACCTTTTGGAGTGATCCTAGCAATGGTGAGGGCCAGAGGCAATGCCTTGACCCAGGGAAGGTCAATCTCTAGGGAAATTTTGGTCAGGTGAGTCTTAAGGGTAGAGTTCATCCGCTCGACCATTCCACTGGCTTGGGGATGGTACGGGGAGTGAAATTTCCAAGTAATGTTGAGGGTCTTCATCAATTTCTGCAGGATCCGTGAAGTAAAATGGGGTCCCTGGTCAGAATCGAGTCCGCAAGGGAGGGACCAGCGAGGCAGGATGGACTCAAGCAGATGTTTCACAACTTCCTTGGCTTTACAGGTCCTGCAAGGGAAGGCCTCAACCCAACCTGAGAACTTGCAGACAAGAACTAACAGGTACCGAAATCCCAGAGCTCTGGGGAATTCGGTAAAGTAATTTGCCAATATTGTCCTGGATATACAGAAGAATTATACAGGTGTCTCCTAGCCCCGTCTGGGCGATTTCCATGTGCAGGATTCACCTGCTGGCAGGTTTCACAAGTTCGAACAATAGATGCTAGGGTAGGTCTTACAGATGGCCCATCGAAATATCTTCTCCACAGATGTATCAAGGTTTCTTCTCCCAGATGAGTTTGTTGATGGATCTTCTCAACTAGTGATCGCTGAACAGAAGTTGGAATCCAAATTCGGTTGGTTTCAGGGTGAATTAGCCAGCTCTGGACCTGATGGTATCCGGCATCCTTGGCTGTAGCATAGTCTTCTGGGGTGTATGGAAGCTGTTCAGGAGGCTTTGGAATAGCTACTGTATTTGCAGTGCAACCTCGGGCAGGCCCTCTGCGTGCTGCCAGTTTGGCCTGTTCATCAGCAAATCTATTTCCTTTGGTGATTTCAGAGTCATCTTTCTGGTGTCCTTTACAATGGATAATAGCTAGTTCTTGTGGTAAGTGGACTGATTCCAATAATTCCTTTATTCCTCTTCTATGTTTGATAGGGCTGTCAGATCGATCTAACAGTCCTTTTTCCTGCCAGAGTTGAGCGTGAGCATGCACAATTCCCCAGACATACTTGGAGTCCGTGTAAATGGTGGCACGCAGGCCCTTTGCAAGTCGAGTCGCTTGTATCATGGCCTCTAATTCCGCTCTCTGAGCTGAGCAAGAGGCGGGAAGAGCTCCAGATCGCACGAGTGTCCCAAGGTGGTCCACTACGGCCCATCCAGTACGTCGGATTCCTTGCTCTACGAAGCTGGAGCCATCTGTAAACCAGATGGCATCTGGATTTTGAAGAGGAACTTCGGAGAGGTCAGATCGTGGTTTGGTCTGGAAATCTATCGTGGTCACACAGTCATGTAGTGGTTTGCTGAATTCACGCTTTGGAATCTCAGGGAGGTATTCGGCTGGATTGTTCCTGTCTATTTTGAGCACGGAGACCTTTCCGTCTTCCAGCATGATGGCCTGACACTTTGCCAATCGGTCTGACGTCATCCAAGTTGGTCCTCGTAGTTCCAGTATGGAGCGAAGTGCGTGTGAAGAATATACGGTGAGTTGTCCCCCAAAGGTTAATTTCAGTGCTTCTTTTATCATGAGAGTGGCTGCCGCCACTGCTCTCAGACAGGCAGGCCACCCTCGAGCAGTATCGTCTAGGTTTTTACTGAGGTAGGCAATCACCTTTGGTGCCAGGTCTGATGGTTGAGTGAGCACTGCCTTCGCCACCCCGTCTTGTTCAGCTACAAAAAGGGTGAAAGGTTGTGAGAGGTTGGGAAGGTGCAAAGCTGGAACAGAAGCTAGGCGGGCTTTCAACTGGTCTGTGGCAGTCTTAATGGTTAAATCCTCAGGGAGCAGGCTATGTCCAGCCTTCTCAGACTCCGTCATGATGGAATACAAGGGCTTAGTCAGGTTTCCATAGTCCCAGATCCACAGTCTGCAAAATCCCGTCAGCCCCAGGAAAGATCGAAGTTCCTTAACAGTCTGAGGCGTTGGTATCCGAAGAATAGCTTCTACCCGCTCTGGAGCCAAGGCTCGCTTTCCCGCAGAGATGTCGTGACCCAGAAAGCGGACTTTGGACTGGACTAGTTGGGCCTTTTCTTGGAGGCTCGGTATCCTCGCTCAAGCAAGAAGGTCAGAAGTGAAACAGTCTCTTCTTCACAGGTCGGCTGGGTCTCAGTCGCCAGGAGCAAGTCATCCACATATTGAAGAAGAATAGTGTCCTGCTGTCTAGGCCAGTCTCGGAGGTCCTGGGCTAACGCTTGCCCAAAGATAACAGGTGAGTTCTTGAAACCTTGTGGTAGACGGGACCACAAGGCTCTTTGGACATTCTCGTTATCTAAGGGGTAGGAGAACGCAAAGATCTTCTGGCTTTCAGGATGTATTGGGATGCAGAAGAAAGCATCTTTTAGATCCAAGACTGTGAACCAGGAGTGAGTAGGTGACAGGGCACTGAGCAGCGTGTAGGGATTGGGAACTAGCTGAGGTAGATCTTGTGTAGCAGCGTTGACAGCTCTTAGATCATGTACCAGACGTAAATCTCCTGAAGGCTTTTGGACTACTAGGATGGGGGTGTTCCAAGGGCTGCAGTCAACTGGTCCATGAGTGATGACGCCCCCTCAACCAAGTTCTTTATCAATTTGACCAGTCCTTCTCTGAGGTGGGGACGGATTTTATATGGTGACAAGCATACAGGTTGTGCTCCTTCTCTTAATCTGATTTTTACTGGTGCCACCGTAACAGCTAGTCCTGGTAAGCCTGTATCCCAAATTCCTGGAGGGATTTGAGAAAGGACAGTGGATGTGAGGCTCATGATCTTTGTTTGGTCAGCTGGGGGCGCTGAACCTCGCCAAAAATCTACAGGTGTTCGGAAAGTCACTGTATTGGTACCATCTTGTTCAAATTCTATGCAGGCCCTGGTCAGACACAACAGGTCTCTCCCCATCAGATTCACATGAGCCTCAGGGAGCAGTAAGAAGGGAGCCTTGAATTCTAAATTTCCAATTTGGCACTCGATAGGAGCATAGGAGGCCACAGACTGACAGCCAGTTGCCCCCCCAACAGTCACTTGCTTTTCTACAGGGGCAGGTAGCGGTTTGTAACAGCAGAAATGGCAGCACTGCTATCCACAAGAAATTCTCGGTCTTCATTGCCCACCTTTAGAGTTATCAAGGGCTCGGGGGGTGGGAACCGGGCCCCAGACTTCCTCAGTCTGCCCATGAACCATCCTGGGTGTTTGTAACAGGTGCCATGTGAACTGATTCACGTTGAGGATTGTAAGGGCGGGCCGATGGATTGGGGAAAGAGTTTCCCCTGCCTCTCCCCTTGTTCTTCTGAGGGTTCTGAGGACACTCAGCTCGCCAGTGTCCAAACTGTTTACAGTAAGCACATTGTGATTTTCCCAGCCTCTCTCTCCTTCCTGTTTCACCACAAGACGTTCCTCTTCCCTGTCTCCCAGTTCCTTGTTGCATGGTTACCGCCATAATCCGGGCCTTCTGTTTCTGCTTCTCCTCATCCCTTCTCACATAGACCTTCTGTGCTATCCTCAACAGTTCACCTATATTCGTTGAGTTCCAATTTTCCAGTTTCTGCAGTTTAGAACGCACATCCGGCCAAGCCTTGGTCACAAAATGAAAGACAAGCAGGCTTTGTCCATTTTCACTATCGATATCTATCCCAGAATACTTTATAGCCCGTTCCTTCAGCCTCTGGAGAAAGGCAGAGGGAGTCTCGTCCTTTTCTTGTTGGATATCAAAAGCCTTGTGGGGATTCTGAGACCGGGGAACTGAGTGCTTGATGCCAGCAATAATCAGGGTTTTTAAATCTTCCATCTTCTGTCTGTCTGCCTCTGTCTTATTGTCCCAGTGTGGATCTTGGTTGGGGTACTTCTGTTCTGCAGGAACAGCCCCCTCAGTACCTGGGGGGTGAGTCTTTTCCATTCTATCATAGCAGCTTTCCTAATCATAACCAAGTCTTCCCCCGAGAACAGAACATTAAGGATGGCCATTAATTCCTTCCAGGTATAAATAGAGGGTCCCAGAAATTGCTGAACTTGCTCTGCCACCCCAATAGGATCCTCAATTAATGGCTTAAGGGTCTTCTTAAATTCTCTAACTTCCAGGCTGGACAAGGGGTGATCAACATAACTTATTCCCCCCCTGCCGTCTGGGACTTCCCTCAGTGGGCACATTGACACGGTTTCAGAAGCCTGCCTCGCTTCGGTTTGTTTAGACTTAATTCCGCCTAAAGGAAGGCTCTGCTGGTCTCTAAAAGCTGTCTCAATTCTTTCGCTAGTCCTGGGTGAGGCTCAGATGTCTCTGTGGCTGAGCCACCAGGTGGCGCAGCAGGATCAACAAAGGACGCCTGCAGAGCTATTTGTGGGGAAGCGTTTTCTTCGAAAGCTGGGTTTAGGGGCGGGGGTGGAGGCTCCTCAGCCCCTTGCCCAACAACGGGGGCAGGCTGTGCGTACGGAGGAGGCAGGTGATCTAGAGGATCCCATGGATTTTCCCTAAGCTTTCGGAATTGGGAAAGTCCAGGAGATGCCTGGGATGAGGAGGATTTTACTGAAGCTAAAGATATGATTGCCTTAGTACTGCCTCTGTCCGGGAGGCAGTAGGGGAGAACGTCAGGAAATCCCACACTCGCATTCTTGAACACTCTCAAATATTTCTCCTCCTCTGTCTTCCCAACTGAATCCAACCAATTTACCCAAGCTTGCAAGACCAACTTATTGAAAGTTCCATTTGAATCCCACTGGGGCAACCCAGGGGTGTATATTGGGGCCAGGTTTCTGTACAATAAGCTACCATTTGCTTTTTACACAGTCCCTTCCCCACTTTTTTCCAATTCTGCAACACACATTTCAAAGGGGTGATTGGGACACCCGCCCCAGGGTCTTTTTCCCTACTCTGCGCCTGCTTTGACTTATTAGAACCCATCCTATCACAACAAGAAAACAAGGCACACTGGCTCAAAATGAATACAAATTACATACAGAACAGAACCAGTTGTTACTCAGCCAAATCCTTCAGTTCCTCCTCTCTAATACTCCAGCAAAATGAATGCAAAACACACAGAGCTTTAGCAAAATGAATGCAAAACACACAAAGCTTTAGCAAAATAATGCAGAACTGCACAGAATACAAAACAGCCCCACAGAAATTCAACACAATGAATGCAAGCAACACACACACAGAACCTCAACAAAGGAAACAGACAAAAAGATGAACGCCAATCACAGACAGCACTCGCTTTGCTCCTCCCAATGGATCACTTCGCCTGCAATTAGATGTCTCAGGCACACACTCAGCACACACACACACCACAATACCGAGTTCTAGAACAGGGGAATTCCCAAACTAGTTTTTCAAGCCCAAAAGGTACCTATCTATGGGGCGGTCCCTTTTAAAAGAAAACTTTTAGGGACTTACCAAAAAGAGGGAGGTGAGTGGGTCACAGGCTGTCCACTTTTGTTCCAAACCTCCACCCTATCAATTTCAAAGCCTTGTTGAGTCAGGAAGGTGCAGTCTTCTCCTGGCCGCTGGTCAGGGCGGGCAGCGATGCCCCCTTTGTCACGTCACAAGGTTGGACGTTGGCGCCTGACGCAGAAAAGATCGTTGCCCACCAAGATCAGAGGTCTTCAGAGAGATGCCGTTCCCATTTGCTCTTCCTAGGCAGAGGGAGCCAGAATTCAGGGCGTTCCTCAACCCCTGCCCATTCCTCCAAGAGGGGCCCACCCAGGGACGCCAAAAGCTGTCACCTTCTACGCCCTAAGAGGTGAGCTTTTACTGAGGAACAGGAAAAAAAGACGAGCAAATGTTTCTTGGCCCAAAAGGTAGTCCAGATTTATTTAGTACAAAAATATAAAAGTACAAAGCAACTGCAGTTGGGTGTCACCCAGGAGGATGGAACAAAAGAAAGGGGTTTGGCAAAGTCTTTTTATCCAGGTTAACAACATCCACGCCCATTGCAGCGTTTCTCCTCGAATCCCAGACCAGCCACCCCATATTAAGTAATGTTCCAGAAACTTCTATCCTTACAAGGACATGTCCAGCAGCTTCTTTCCATATAAGGAGAAGTCCAGGGAGGCAGGATAACAGAAGTTTTCTTCCAATCACAAACTACTTTCTAAATGAGGTAGAGGGAGGTACCACAGATGAGGTAGTCATCACATGACATGGCAGGCATGGGAGGGGGCTAGCACTCCTGGGTACAATTTCTTTCTAATAATGGAGATAGTCTTTTCCTCCACTCACAAGCTACTGTGCATCTTTGCTTGAGTGATTGGGAGGCACCATTTGTTGCTCTGCCTCATTGAGCAAAATTTATGAGCTAGCCCTTGATGTAACAGCTGAAGATCTCAAATCGCTTTAGTAGACAGTGCAGTTTAGAAGCTACAGACTTCAGAAACCTACATGAAAATGAGGTTCTCACTATTTGCCCCAGTGGGTTAATCAGAGATGCTGTGAGCCTAATTGCATGCACAATTGATTTGAAAGCTGTATTTTAATCACAGCAGATAAACAGAACCAGGTCTATAAAAGGAAAAACACAGTGCACAAGAAATCAGAGGAAAATCAGTAGATCTTAGACAAAAATATTAGACAATGAGTAAAACAACTTGGATTAAAACATCAGATGAAGCTGGATGTTACATATAAAATTTACAACATTAGCTGTAGCTAGCCTTTTATAAAACTTTACATTTGTCTGTAATCTTCCACTAACCCTCAGTTAAAGCTGTTACATTCCCAGTCATATAGCAGTTCTACCTAAAGATGTAATAGGCACCTATTCCAAAAGGAAAGTTTCTGAAAACTCAAGTGAAGGACGAGGAAAAGTGATCTATTAAAATTCAGATAGAAAAGATTAGTCCCAGCTGAACCTCACTAGGAGGGAAAGAGGTTAAGGTTGTTGGTTTGGTTTAAAGATGAGCTGTAAAGAGTCTGTGGAAAACTGAGCACTGAAAAAAAAGAAGCCATTGTAAAAACTAGAGTTTCTCTCAAAATCAAGACAAGAGGGAAATGAAAGCAACAAGGCTCCACAACAGGCACAATCTGCAAAAAGCGGTGTTAAATGAGAAAACAGGCGAACAAGAGAGTTGATTCCTGTGTCTGCTTTTTCATCCACTAATATCTTCCAACTTCTCTGATTGATCTCTTTCCTGATTGATCTCTCTTCTCCCTAATTGAACTTCATTTCTTTATTGATAAGTGTAGTGAAAGAATGGATTATACCATTTTTCTTTAATGCTCAGAAACAGCAACCCTTTGTCCCAAGGCAAAGGATGTGATCTTGGGTTCTCTTCAGGTTACACTTGGACCATTTCCGCATGAGTCTGTTATAGCGCAATGATTCCACTTTCAACCTCCTATGGAATCCTGGGGTTTGCAGTTTCAGGAGGGGCTGGCAGCCCCTCCCAAAACTGCAAACCCCAGGATTCCATAGGAGGTTGAAAGTGGAATCATTGTGCTATAACGGACTCGTGTGGAAATGGCCTCGGTGTAGAGACACTGAAAGTATTCAGTTCTGTAGCTTCTCCATGCTTTCTCCATACTATTCCAGTGTCTCATAGCTTCAGTAAGGCCTAATTACCACAGCATTGATTTGTCTCTTGTGCGGGTGGAATGTTTTATTCATTCCAGACTCCAAAAAGTCCAGACAGGGAAATCCCTATGATCTCCTCCAATGGCATAGAGTTAGTCAAGCCATATATGAACAAAACCTAAGATTTCTTTTGCTCCATTCCATGGTTCCATAGCTTTGCCCCCAGTACCTCAAGTTGGCATCTAAGTAATACTAGTTTTGAGTGCCGTGAAGCTCAGGTCATTTCCACACTACCTTGTTATAGTGCTATTATTCCACTTTCAACATCCTGTGGAAATCTGAGGTTTGTAGTTTACTGAGGCTAAAGAGCTATCTGGTTGAGAATTCTAAATGCTCCTCCCTAAACTGCAAATCCCAGAGTTCCATAGGATGTCAAAAGTGGAAGAACAGCATTACAACAGTGTAATGCAGAAATGGCCTCAGTGATAGCAACCCAGTGCCTTCCAGTCTAATCTACATGAAAACATTATATCCTGATAAAATGGGGTAGATTGCCCCACAAATGTTGCTCTGACCAGCTTGGAGGGAGTGGGGGGTATGGAACTTAATAACATGGCAATATGAAGTTACTGAACCTCATTACACTAAGAAAAAATCTTTTGGTTTTTAAATGGTGAGCCTTGAATTGAAGAATCCTCAGTTACTCAGTAAACAATTGACAGGTTTCCAGAAATGTGTCTACTGTCTAATAAGGTGCTGTCATGATTACCCAGTCTTACACATAAAAGCTTTGGAACAGGAGAAAAATCATGGCACATTAATATGTATGCTTATGTGAAAAGCCATTAGAAAGATGAGACTGCTCTTTCTTTCTAGAAATGGGACAACTTTTGTAACACAGCCTCTAAAATGTCACATCCTTGTGGTAGAGGAGAGAACAGCTTATCGTTTTGGTTTTCTCTTCTTAGAAGTGGGAGACTAGAACAAAAGGTCTATTAACCCTTTCTAATAGGAGGACAGCATGCTCACAGCTTCCTTCCTCAAGCCTGAGGTCACGTCCTCCTTTCGTTTTCTAGGGTTGTGTTTCAGTCTGACAAGTAGCAATTGATTCCATGGCTGGTTAGGCCAGTGGTAAGTGGAGGATGAAGTTTCAGTGAAAACAAATAGCACTTCATGAGTCTGACCTTTCCTTTTGAAGCTTTTGTTGTGGTTGATTTGAAGATGTGCTTCTTTTAAAGACTCTAACCAGTGGTATCTATCTCTGTAGTTTTGCATAATCACCTTCATGTGCTATGGACTTAACAATAAATGTTGTCATTAACTTCCATTCCACTGACAACCTAAGGATCCCATCTTTCCTAATCATTTTTATTGTTATTTATGCTTATTTTTTAGTTTTATTAATTTTTTGTTTTCCATTGCTTCTATTTATTTATCTATCTATTTATTTATGCATGCATGCATGCATGCATGCATGCTTTGGTTTTCTAAGAAATACTCTCCTTATGTGAATTCCTCATAGCCAGCTCTTATTACTATATTATAATAAACATCTATATATACTCTGCATTCAAAAGTAAAAGCACATTTTAATGCTTTTACTTTAATTTATAATGTGATGGTGATGGTGACGGTGATGACTTGTTGAACCAAGTCAGGTTACAAACGAATAAAATTAAACCAATGCAACAGTAAAGCAATTATACAACACTATAAAAATACAACTCAAAAATGACTTCAGACCATACTGAAACCTTTCCAAAGGAGGAAAGACTTAACAGATTTGGAGGAAAGATGCCAAGATTGGGTCAAGTGAAATTCTTAAAGGGACAAATTCCACAACTGTGCTGTGACAGGAAAAGTTCTGAATGCAAAAAGGTTCATACAAAAGATTTTTCCATAAGCAGACACTGGTTAATCCTCTGAGCACCTTAATAGGTAGGACCTAGGTAGGATCATAAAGGTACTAGATCCCATCTGGTCTTGGAAGCTAAGGAGGTGCTATCCTGGTTAATAGTTGGATGGGAGATCACCAAGGAATGATAGGTGCTGTAGGCTGTATTTCAGAGGAAGGAACTGAGCAAAACCATCTCTGGTTATTCCTTGCCTAAGAAAACCTTATGAAAAATTCATGGGATCATGGAGGAATCATGTAGCCCTTCAGATGTTGCTGGACCTCAATGCCCAGCAACTCTATCCAGCATAGCCAATGGTGAGAAATGCTGAGATTTTAAGTCCAACAGCATCTGGAGGGATGCATGATTCTCAGCCCTAGCCTAAATCTTATTATTAGTCCCAAGTAGATTAGACCAATTAAAACAAGGGTAACTTGAAAGGCTAACTTATATGTATGGTCCATTAATTTGATGATGCCACTCTAATCAGGACTAACAATAGGATTCAGACCATACACTCCTTTTATGATTCATATATTAGGATTACAAGTTTTTCATTTGAGACAAGTGTTATATCTAGAACTTTACCTATTATCAGACAGAGTCAAATGCACACGGAGACAAGCAGCCTTGACCTAGCCTAGTCATCCAAATCTGAAATATGTTGCACTAGAATATAGTCATTCTGCACTTCAAATTAGGCAAGATATGGAAACATTTCTCCATACCTGACATAGTGATGATTTCCATTTTGTGATAAAGGGAATAGCTAGTATGCCCAAAGATAAGCGTCAGCTGGTGGGATGGCGATTTCAATCCCTGATGATTTCAACCCCCAATTATAGCTCATGGGCTTTAATTCCTCAGTTTTTATGAAATTGTAACCATCTGTTTCAAAAGAATCATAGAGTTGGAAGGGACCACAAGAGCCATCTGTCCAACTTCTGTCCATGCAGGAACGTACAATTAAGCATTTCAGGAAGATGACCATCAAACCGCTATTTAAATAAATCCAAAGGTGAATGACCACTCTCTGAGGGAAGCCATTCCACAGATCTTACCGTCAAGAACTACTTTCTAATGCTTAGGTAGAACTCTTTGGTCATAATTTGAATCTGTTGATTTATGTTCTAGTGTTTGAAGAGCAGGAAAAAAAGATTATCTCATCTCCTACATGACATTCCTTAAGATACTTAAAGATGGCTGCCATGTCACCTCTCAATCTTCTCTTCTCCAAGTTAAGCATACTTAGCTTCCTAAGCTGTTCCTCATAGAGTTTGTTTTCCAGACCAAGATAAGCTTTTAAAACAAGAGATGCCAACTAACAAGAACTATCTGGGTACACAACTTGGCCCTTTTATGTGCCCTCTGTGTTACACCCATCAAAGCCTGGTACTACTCAGCTTAACTAATTTCATTTTACCAATCAGAATTTGTATTTAAGTCTCTTCCAAGCTTACACATTATCTTTGAAGTGTGTTTTTCCTTTGCATGCAAGTGTTTTCAAAAGTCTTCTTTGGAAATCAGAGGTGAACTAAAGACACACTCACACACCAGTTCAAGAGTGTAATTCATTACCTGTCTCAAACTATTTATACCAATCTAAGAAAAGAACACAGCCACAGAGTCTGCATTCAGAATCTTTTGCTTCGGCATAAAGTTTCTCAGAAATACATTTCTATATTTACAAGCAAGCTGTGGCTGCCAAATGGAGACTTTACTTTAAGTTCTTCTCAAAAGAGTGCCCAGTCTTTGCATCTGAACTGAAGTGAACAAGTCACTGCTTGCCAATAAAATGTCGTGGAGAAATGGAAAGATTTTATATTTTTGCTTCACAGGTGTCTTCAACTTTTATCAGAATTCTGATCTTTTTCCTCCTCTACCCTATTTCCTGCCTGGAAACTGACCCTGGAATAGACTTTTGAACTCTGGCTGTAATTTGCTGACTGTTGGACTTGATCTTGCCAAAATTTCCTTCCAGCTGGACATGATCTTAACTGGATCAGCTACCACCAAGCACCTAATGCTGAGAAAGATCTTTAAAAGTTTCCATCTAATGTAATTTATGCTTTATGCTGTTATATTTATCCTTTTTTATTTGTTCTTAAAATATTATGCTCCAGCTACGTGTGTGTGTGTGTGTGTGTGTGTGTGTGTGTGTTCAAGCTGCCTTTTGACTTCTAGTGACCCCTTGAATATAATAGGGTTTTCTAAGGCAAGGAACACTCAACATGGTTGCTATTCCCTTCCTCACGTCCCCTGGTATTTCTTGGCAGTTTCCCATCCAAGTACTAACCAGATCTGAGCTTGCTTTGCTTCCAAAATCTGGCAGATTTGATGTCTTCATAGTATTTAAAGCAAATACTGCTATAAGGGCTGGTCATCAAATGCATGTATTTCTCTTAATTCTCAGAATATAATATAATATTTGAAGCCAATTGGTATGCTCACAATTTTTGTGATCTATGAAATGTGGGGCCAAGAGAGTTGGATGTGATGTTTTATTTCATGCAAAAATGTACAGTTGCACTCATGTCCTGCTTGTGGTCTTCATGCACTTTAGACTACTCAGTGACCAGAATTTTGTACCAGACATACCTCCAATTTGTTCTAGCGTGGTTCTTCTTGTGTTCTGTATATAACCAAAATTGGGAAAGTGACAATTGATTCCCCCGCTCCTCTGTGGAACACCTTCCCCATCTACATCTGTCCAACTATTTCACTGCTTGCATTTCAACAAGCAACAAAATATGACTTTTTAAGAAGACATTTGAGATAAATTTGTCGGTTGCTTCTTCTGACCTATAGTGTCATGAACCTGACCCTGCTACATCAGGAAGATCAACAGTACAGATTTTAACCAAAATTCCAACACTCCAAAATCAAGCTTGTACATGTCAACCAGGTTCCTTATGAGCTGAAGTGCCTTTTTGAAGGTACTGTATGTATGTGCACCACCTAGAAAATGCCTTGATTTAGAAATACTGGCCGATATTCTACATTACCTACTTAATTACATATGAATAACTATTGTCTCCTAGGTCATTTCTGCACTACAATGTTATAGTGCTATTATTCCACTTTCAACATCTTGTGGAATCCTGGAGTTTGTAGTTTACTGAGGCCATAGAGCTCTCTGGATGAGAATTCTAAAGGCCCCTCCTTAAACTGCAAACCCCAGGATTCCATTGGATGTTGAAAGTGGAATAATAGCACTATAAAAGTATAGTGTGGAAAGATCCACAGTTATGGGGTGAGGCCCTCCGTGACCAAGTTTAAGTGAAAAATAAGGGTTGAGAGATCAGTCAACAATATTGTAGTGTAACGTGTAGTATGGATCTCAGTGATACTACTGCCTTAGCATTTAGATATATAATAGTATTATCTGGAAAAGCAGTGCTGCAAAGTGTGGGTAACTTATACAAACACAATTGGTATCAGGGGCTGGCATTGTTGGGTAAATGCCCAAATGCAACAGCCTGAATCCTGTCATCAAATGGCTCTGATCCACTCCCCCACCAACCTATCTTACTAGGGCAGCAGCCACATCAAGAGATGGTAGGAAGGTAGAAATGTCATCCTCTTGTGCTGATTGCCAGCTAAGCAGACCTCCATCTCTCAGTACATCTACTGCTTGGTAAAGTAGATTTGGGAAGGCAATAGTGACTATATTCAGTTGGCCCTCCACATTTGCGGGTTTCACTTTTGCAGATTTGATTATTTAAAGGTTATTTGCTGCCACCTCCAAAGCTATCCTATGGCATTTTTAACAGAGACTGCAGGCCACGCCAAACTGAAAGACTGAGAACAAGGCTTTTAAGTCCCTATTTAAAATGGCATAGGGTGGCAGTGGAGGAGGTAGCAAGCCCCACCAGCCAGCCACTTCTGCCTTGCAAAGGAACCCTGACTCCTCAAAGGCATCCACAGTGGGCTGAATATGCAGATCATGCTTTTTGATGTGATAAATATGGTTTGAGGGTCCTAAAGTTGTTCTAGGTTTTTCCACTTTCATAGGGGTCCTGCACCCCAACCTTACTGAATGTAGAAGGATGACTGTAGTACTTATGAATAGGGAAGAGTTACATATCTGCAACTGCAATACAGAATACCAGCCACTGTTTTATTCATATGAAAAAGATTCACATTTAATCAACAGGTGATTTCATGAATCAACTGAATCTCATGCTTAATTTAAAAAATTATAACGGAGTTTAAGTTCCAATATATTTCCATACCTTCACAGATACAAAATTATTACAAATATAAGACCCATTCCTTGAGTAAATTCACATATGCATTCATCATTTCTTAAATGGGACATCAGTTACTTGCATGTAAAGAGCAGCCATTGGAATGTGGCACTTCATCCTCCATTTTTTTCTTAAGCCCTTCATGGGAAGAGGGGCAGCCACTCATTTTTTTCCACATCCTTTGATTGACTTCCAGTCAACTATGAAGAAAAAAACTAAAGTCCCACTTATAACAGGAAGCGGGTGAAGAGTGGACAAAAACAGGAGGTATAAGAAGGAAGAGCTGTCCCTGCCCAAACTTCCAGTTCTGTGGGGGTATAGAATCATCAGTATAGTCTTAAAACCAAATGCCACAAGACCCAGAAAAAACCACAGCAGTGAAGATAAGGAGCCAACCAAAGGGAATGTGTTTTTACCATACATCAAAGGGGTCACTGACCGTATAAGGAAATTGATGAAGAAACATGACCTCCAAACAATCTACAGACCGACCAAGAAAATTCAACAAATGCTATGCCCAGCAAAGGACAAGAGGGATCTTCTAACTTCTGCTGTAGTTTATCACATACCTTGCAGTTGTGGGCAGGTCTACATAGGGACTACAAAATACAGCATCCAAACACAATTCAAAGAACACGAAAGATGCTGCAGACTGATCCAGCCAGAAAAATCAGCAGTAGCAGAACATGTTATAAATCAATCAGGAGACAGAATGCTTTTCAAAAGCACAAAGTTCTGGATCATTCTGACAACTACTATGTCAGACTGCACAGAGAGGCCATCGAAATCCATAAACGCATGGACAATTTCAACAGGAAAAAAGAAACTCGGAAAGTAAACAAAATTTGGCTACCAGTACTGAAGAACACTAAAATCAAGACTCAAAAACATACCAATGAACACCACCCAGACCCTGGAGGTCCCTCTATATGGAACAACACAATGGGCTGCTAATGTACTTAATGCACTGTTATACATATCCCCTGATTAACAATACAGCCCTGTATTGCTGTATCCCATTTAATAATAGGCCAACTGTAACACATGCAAATTTCTTCCCACCCACCCAGGGGACTACACAAGTATGTATACTCTGTTTCACTTCCATGCTACCATATCCTCTGAAGATGCCAGCTACAGATGCAGATGAAACATCAGGAGAAAATACTAATAGAACACGGCCTCAAAAACCCAGAAAACCCACAACAACCTATGGATTCCGGCTGTGAAAGCCTTCGACTTTACATCAAATGCAATTCTTCTCCTCTTTTCTTTTCTTTTCTTTTCTTTTCAAGGAAATAAACTTCTAGGGTTGCCAGGTCAGAAGCATCCTTGGTCTGGAGATTTCCTGGCCAAAACCTGAAACTTAGGGACAGTGCCTAGTGATGTCACAGGTGGAACAGCCTGGATGGCCTTAAACGTAATATGTTAAGCATTAATGGCAGTTGTTCAGAGCATGTAACTCAAATTAAAACACACAAATCTAACCAATGAGACAGAAGAGGGAGGAGCGGAGGTGATATTTCTGGAGAGTCTACAGAAGCTACGCTGAGATTATCTGCAACAAAAATGGGGAGGTACAGCAATCATTTTAAAAAAAATTTCCTGAACAGCATGCTCACCCTGAGATTCCTTCCTTTGCTCTGAGGACTGGAAAAATAAGGGCTAGACCCTGAGATCTAGGAATCCTATTTCTAAGAGTGAAGAAAGAGGGACTATGACGAAAAGGAGGAATAAAACAGTTTTGAACATGAATATGAAATCATAACAAAATCATGTCATAACAAAACTATATTTTCATAACAAAACTATATTTTCCACTCAGAAATAACTCTCACAGACTTAAGTAGATATTACTAATATGTATATGTGTCTCAGACTGTAGAATAATCATGCAATACCCATATATATCTATTCACACATAAGCCCCACTGGGTTCAAGAGGACATAATTTCCAGGTAGTTATGTATAGTATTGTAGGTAACAATGTGTACTCTTCATTCTGTTCTGAAAAGCTAACAAAAGTATTGAAATCTGCCTTACACCAAGCAGTTGGTGGATGGTTACGTCCATTTCATGGAGTGGTCCATCCACTCTGGATTTCAGCCTGAACTTTAGGGGTGTTCCTCAGGGTGCTGAACCCTATCAGTAAATGGAATCAGCATCTTGGATGTTCACACTGTGTTTCAAAGTAAATTCAGTATCCCATTGACATTGAAGCAAACAGCTGCCATTCAAACTGAGTGAGGCTATTTGTCCATCTAGCCTGTTATCTTTCCAATCTACTGTTTCAGGAACTGAACCTGGAACTTTCCATATGCAGTGTGTGCACTATATTACTGATACTGTTTAACTGGAAAGTGTTGAAAAGCTGTATAAGATTCTTCCTGAGTTTGGAAAAATTACACCAGTCTAAACTGGCTGGTGAATTTGGGGAGTAGTAATAAAAAAAAGTAACTTTTTCAGTTTCTGGATCCTCCCAATATTTTCAGATGAAATAGCTTAAAAGAAGTAGCCTGTGAAAATTTTGCCCATATTCCCAAAAAATCAAGAGTTCTCTGTTTGCTTTAATGGAAAATAAATTGACACATATGCATACAAAGATCTCAATATTTAGGTAAGGCAGAGGTGAGCAACTGTTGAAGGGTAGGGGGCCACAGAAGATCTTGAAGGGCAACATCTCCTGCCACACCAGTTCCTTCAAGAAAAAAAATCAAATTTTGACCCCCTAAAAATTTCACGATGTTTGGGATCTTTCTGGGCTATTTTCCTGTTCCACAAAAAGGCCTTATTTTGGAGCAAAATTGGCCTGGGATGGGCCCAAAATATAGTAGTAGTGCTCCCCATATCCCCTAGAGGACATTTTTTTGGCCAAAAAAAATTGATTTTTTAAAAAAATATTGGAAAAAATTATATGAGCCCTGTTATGTCCCAGGTGACTCCAAATGAGGTTTAAAAAATAACCTCCACATCCCCTAGAAGACTTGGGGGAATTTGGGAGCAAAAAAATGTATTTTTGGAAAAAATTGAGTTCTCCTGGGAGCTCTGGGGGCAACAAAATGACCTTGGAGGGGTTGCATGCAGCCTGTGGGCCACACTTTGGCCACTACTGAGGTAATGAGGGAAATAAGAAAAAGCCACTTGCTTGTTCATCTCTCTGTCCTATGACTTTTAATCAAAGATTTATGTTGCATAATAATTCCTATCCACCATTATCTTTCTCCTGAAATCCAGTAAAGATGCCCAAAAGAGCCCTCTTCAATCTTAATGCTAGCCTGTGATTTAAGTATCAAATATGCATGGTTTCTGCTGCTAAAGAACAACATGAAATATCTGGTCCCAGCAATCACTACTTCACCATGAGTTCTTTTAAAACCAGACACCTAGCCTTTTACGTAGTGATGAAAAAGGAATTTAACTAGAACTATAAGAAAGAAAGAAAGAAAGAAAGAAAGAAAGAAAGAAAGAAAGAAAGAAAGAAAGAAAGAAAGAGGCTGTAATCTAAAGCCATACTGAAAAGGAAGTTCATGCTTCAAACCCCCTGACTAATCAAAAAGTGATGCAGATGTGAAAGGAAATAGCCTGCTTATATTTTCACCCAGCTGAGAATCAGACATTTGGAAATACCCCACTTTCCCCCCTTCTGCCCCAAAATAGTCTTGACTTTTGATGCCAAAATAACTAAATGCACCAAGAAACCATGGGCCAACTATGAGCTCATTTACACACATCCTATACTAATATAGTTTTGCTGAATGGGTTGCAAATTTATACCATTTGCCCTAGAGTGAGTCTCACAGAGGCATAAACAGGATGAATCAGGGACACAATTTTCCACTGAACTTGTGTTCCTTGCACAAAATCTGCTTTGAGAAAGGAAAGATGGCAATCCCATTTGTCAAAGAAAACCCTCTATGCTTATAAAATGCAGGGTAGATCATCTTCCTTTGTGAAGAAAAACTTTAAACAGCTGACGCTTGCTGTCTTACAGAAGTCACACGGCAGACATTTATAAAATCAAGGAGTACTCAAAGAAAATAAATGGAGGGAGAGTATACACAATCCAACACTCAATAGAAGCACAAAAGCCCATTGAAGGGAAGTGTTGGTTCCAAAGCAAATTATTGCGTATGTTTCCCATTAAAATCAATAGGGCTGAAGTGATATAATTCACTGATTTCAATAATTTCAATTAACTTCATATGATTCAATAACAACACAATAGCAGCCACTTCTGCACAGAAGTAAGGCCTATTGCATTTATGGGAGTTACACTAATGTATGTGTATATTTAATTATAACCTAATAATTCATGCTGACTTAAAGATAAACTCCACTAAATTTAAGTTTATTCCCATGCTCAAAGAATCTATGGGACTGTGTCCTAAGGGATCATAACTGTGTGTGGATTGTGACTCAAACACAGGACATTAGTTAAAGTTGTTTTAAGCCTGCTGCTTCTGAACAAAATGCAAGCACTTCTTACTCCCATGCTAGAGACCACAGAGTGTTGGGAAATATAGCCTACTTGCTCTCACAACTCAGATACTTTGTTAAGACTATGGTCCACTGCTAATTTCCATTTTGGCCCCTTATAGTCTGATTCTAACCACAACTATCAAAGAGGGAATTCTCTCTGCCATTCAGGAGTTCTTTGTTTCATATTTGCCTCCCAGGAGGCCTGGGAAACGGGGAATAGTTTTCATTGCTATGCACTTTGGCTCTGTGTGTATTATGGTATTTATGTTATGGAGCATTAAACAAGCATGTGTAATTGCTTTTCATTAGTCACTGATCATCTTAAGGGCCAAGGAATCTACTATGTATCTTTAACTGCACAGAGCATAGCACATTTGGATTTTTTTTAAAAATGATCATCCTACATTCATTGTTTTCCAAAGCCCCAAGTTTTTTAAAGATTTGTCATCATTCTGAGGCATACTTTTCATAGAATCATAGAATCATAGAGTTGGAAGAGACCATGGGGCCATCCAGTCCAACCCCCTGCTATGCAAGAACACCCATCAAAGCATTCCCAACAGATGGTCATCCAGCCTCTGTTTAAAAACGTTCAAAAAAGGAGACTCTACCACACTCCAAGGTAGCATATTCCATTGCCAGACAGCTCTGACCGTCAGGAAGTTTTTCCTGAGGTTCAGATGGAATCTCCTTTCCTGCAGCTTGAATCCATTGCTTCTTATCCTAGACCATTTCCGCACTGGCCTGTTATAGCGCGATGATTCCACTTTCAACATCCTCTGGAATCCTGGGCCAGCCGGCCCCTCCCGAAACTGCAAACCCCAGGATTCCAGAGGATGTTGAAAGTGGAATCATCGCGCTATAACAGGCCAGTGCGGAAATGGCCCTAGTCTCTGGAGCAGTGGAAAACAAGCCCACTCCCTCCATAACATGACATCCCTTCAAATATTTAAACATGGCTATCATGTCCCCTCTTAATCTTCTCTTCTGCAGACTAAACATACCCAGCTCCCTAAGCTGTTCCTCATAGGGCATGGCTTCCAGACCCTTCACCATTTTGGTTGCCCACCCCTGGACACACTCCAGCTTGTCGATATCCTTCTTGAATTGAAGTGCCCAGAACTGGACACAGTATTCCAAATGAGGTCTAACCAATGCAGAATAGAGTGGTACAATTACCTTCCTCAGTCTAGACACCATACTCCTATTGATGCAACCAAGAATCGCGTTGACTTTCTTTTCTGCTGCATCACATTGCTGACTCATGTTCAGCTTGTGATTCACCAAGACTCTTAGATCCCTTTCACATGTACTGCTATCCAGCTGCACATCCCCCATCCTATATTTGTGCGTTCCATTTTTTCTGTTTAAGTGTAGAACCTTACATTTCTCTCTGTTGAAATTCATTTTGTTAGCTTTGGCCCAGCTCTCTAATCTTTCAAGGTCATTTTGAAATTTGATCCTCTCCTTTGGGGTATTAGCAACCCCTCCAAATTTGGTGTCATCTGCAAATTTGATCAGCATGCTCATACTTCATATCATCCATTTTGTTTCATTTTTTCCCCATTCTCTATCAGGTGAGAAGTTCAAAATAGTCTTTATAGTTGGGGCGAAGATTCACTGGCTGACAATTCCTCTTAGTTCTGACTATCATAGTCAAGGGTAAACTACTATGGGAACTGTATTCCAAAATCACATGGAGAATAAAAGTTTCCTCACCTCTGCTTTATAAAATTCATTCCCTTCAGAGCAGAGAGCCCTGGAGATTTGTGTCACCCTTAAAATATACCATTTACTTAGAAGTATATATTTTGAAAATCTTAGGGGAGCAAAAACAAGAATATTCCACACCCAATTTCTCAACAATATTAGTCAGATCTCCAAAATCTAACAGTCCATCTTTCCTAGTTCATATTTCACCAGATTCAAGATGAAATTGATTTCAGTTGCATGCTTTGCATCAGGTTGTACTTTTCAAGTGCATTTTGCTGGATGACCATCTAAAACAGCGGTTCTCAAACTTTTGGTGCTCCAGGTGTTTTGCACTTCAATTCTCAAAAGCCCCAGTCAGCAAGAACAGTGGCGAATCGTCCTCAGCAGGCATGACTGGGGGCACCATGCTGGGAAAGGCTGAATTAGTAAAACACAGGAAGCTGCCTTGAAATCAAGCCAGACTATCTATCTAGCTTAGCACTATTTACTCTGAATGGCAACTCTCTATGCTCTCTCACAGTTCTCTTTCCCATCAACTGCTACCTGGTCATTTCAGAGGTAGATGATAGGAAATCTCTAAATGTGCAAGAATATCTATATATTCTCTCCCACTGAGATATGGTCACACACATTCCATGACACTCCTGCATGTGACTGTCTTAATCATGGGATCAGAGAAACATATCTATTTTGTATAAGAAGGCATGATGGCCCAAAAGAGCATTGTTCCTCAATGCTCATGTCTCAGTTCCGTTGTCCTTGTGTGACTAGAGGACTCTGACTTCATGAAGGACTCTGCAGATGGGGAATGCAACATTCACCTGAGCAATATTCACTTGAATACTCAGTTTGTATCATCTTTTCCAAATGGCAATTCAAAACAATTTCACTTTCATTTGGGGAAGCAGTTACCGGCCATATATGGTGTCTTTGTCTGCCTCTCCATCTGTCTGTCTACCTGTCTAGTTTGGTAACATATTTATAGGTTGAGAAACAGGAGCATATCAATGTTCAAAAGGTACCAGTTCCAAAATGAAATCAGTACATGCCCCAGAATTGAAAAAGTACAGCAAAGCACTTTCTGTTTCTGCCATTTTAGCATCCTGCATAAGAGCAATTCAAACATTAATTTTTTCCCACCCCCATATGTAGAACTGATCATGATTTCCAGGAAAGCATCTTTAATTCTGCCTGCATTTTCCTAGGAAGCAAAAATAAGTTGCAATGAGTCCTGGAGTTAGTTAAATGTCCCCTTCATTGCTCCCATTAGATAATGGGTGCTGTCTAATGGAAAAGGCCATTCCCAGAAATCCAGCCTCTAACTAGACTGTTACTGCATTGTTCGAGGACTCTTGGTGGTTTTTTGCTTAAGAATCAGGAAAATTTGAAACAAGCAAAAACAAAAAGTGTAGCAGCACTTACATAATTTGACTGATCTGTTCTTGAACATTAATTATGTTAATTGCATCTGACATTAGGCAAGGGCAGCAAAAGGCCTTTTTCTTCTATTTTGAGTTTACAACAAAAGGGAAAATACAGGATACACTAGAGATTTGCTTTCTTCTATTATACCTGACATGAGTCAAATGAGGTTGCACTAAAAGCTCTGTCTGTCTTCTGTCTGAGCATTAGCCCCTTAAAAGCTCTACTGAAAATTAGGTCTCCATTTAATACATGTTCATCATATGCAAATATGGAAAAGCTAAAAATGAAGGCTTGATTTTGCAAACATCAAAACATCCCAAGATGCAATCATCATGATGTCTTCACATGATGGTTAGATAGAACCTCCAGAATCAGTGGCAGCAATGCCACCAAATATCACTTGATAGAGCACATGGGCTTTCTACGGACACCTCCTTCTCTGTGAGAAATAAGATGCTGAACTAGACGGATCTTTGATCTGATTAAGCAAGATATTCATATGACATACCTTTATGAGCTTCACACTGCATGCATTGTGTTCTTTCTGTCAGGCAAAATATGTCAATTACATCAAGTAGGACATTTTGGGGAGTTGCAGCAAAGTGTACAGGAAAAAGTTGTGTACCACACAGCTTGCCTTGTGCACCATATGGTTTCCAGATGCAATGGACAATGCTGTCTCATTGGCAGTGCTGCTGATCCAGTCAACTTTTCTACATGGAACAAGAGAAAGATAAAAATTTTTGAGTTGCCTTCAGCAACCAAATGCCTTGTCCAATTTCCAGACTTGGAACTCAACTTGCCCAGAAACAACCCTTCCTCCCTTCCTCCAGTCTTCAGTTAAACTTCATCGCAGCATGTTACTCTTCAACAGTTATCACCACAATACACCATAAATGAGTCCTACAGCAGTCAATGTGATTTGTTTTTGAGTAAATTTGCACAGAATAGGTGATAAAGTATCAGAGAAAATTAGATTGGATTAGCAGTTGAGAAAATTAGCTATTTTTCACTCTCTTTTAAAATTATATATTTATTTTCTTTCCCCATTGTATCAACATCGAACTATTCTGTTTCTTTGATCAATATCTGAAAGTAACTGTGAATGCTCTGGACTGTTTTGAAAGAAGCTTTTCAGTTCGTCTTTTGTTCTATGCAAATGTGTTTTTAAAAATATTTTCAATGTATTTAACTTGCACTTGCTGTGTGGGTGACTCAGGGGTCCACCCACAATGCCAGTACTTCTTCATAACAGAGGGGAATTAATTAGCTCAAAATTAGGAGGTCTATGGGGGGAGTAACTTAACAAGATCTTTCCACCAATGTTTACTGGGTCATGCAGGAAAGAACAAGCCAGAGATTCCAAAATGTAAACTAAAAATGTGTTTTATTGAAAGATTCACACATGCACACAAAAGATCTAAGTACTCATACACTCACACCAGAGCTAACCAAAAAATAAAGAGAAGAAGAAAGGACAGAGAAATTCTTAAGGTTCAGGTTATAATCACTGGTCCAGAGAGAGGTGGGGAAAAGCAGTGATGTGGTTTAGGTTGGCACCCAAGGACAATTTTCATTCAGGAATCAAGGTGATAGCGTGATGTTCAGCAAGGTGAAAGACTGCACTGAATTGCTCAAAACTGCTTGTTTTTATACCCCAAAACTACCCTGAGAATATGAGTGTGAATGACTCTCCCAGCCAAGCAGACAATGGGAGTTCCAACACAAACAATGGGGTCTGGATGTTGTTAATGGTTTCAGTGTTCAGGCAACAAAGGGGTAATGGCTATTGTAATTGCTCTTTATTGTGGAGAGGTTTGGAGAACTAAGCAAGGACACATCCAGGTATGAGAGAAGAGAGTTGAAACAATCATTGTTTGGTGAGATCTTCCCTTTTAACCACAGAGATGTTCCAGCTTCACCTTACGCCTATTATCTCCAGAGTTGCTTGGTAATCTGCCTGACAATGACTTCAGCTATGCCTAGAGAGGGTGTTGACTGACCTGCCTTGCGATCACACATTTTCAGTCAGTAATTTTCCTCTGTCCAGTTTGACCTTCCAGTCACCTCAGGTTCCATTTATATCAATGCCAATTAATATAGTTGCCAATTAAATAATATCTGCCAATAAAACCATATCAATTTTGAGGGGGTTCCAGGGCCATAGCAATTCCACATGGTAAATTATTCTACACTTTGGAGTCAACAGGTTCAATCAAGCTGCTTCTATATCATCATCATCATTGTACTGTATTTGTTTGTCTAAAAGGGGTGGAAACAATGATGCACCCATCCACACTACATAATTATAGAACTGTTTTTCCACTTTAACTGCCATAGCAATATCCTATGGAACTCTGGGGTCTGCAGAGCTATAATGCCTCCTCAGGTTACACACTACAGGCTTCCATAGAACACAGCCATAGAAGTTAAAGTGGAATCATAGTGCCATAGTTGTGTAGTGTGAAAGGACCCCTACTGGATAATGGGTGGATTCAGAAGATCCACTGACTGGATGCTGGGTTCTTTCAGAAGATCCATTGACAAATCACACCTAAACTAGTAGCGACTAATTTAATTCCGATTGATTTTAGTGGATTTGTTCTAGATACTATTAAGTGTGGATCCAATTCAAAGTTCCATTTTAGACAACCATCAGGCTCAGTCAGAACAGTGAATGATGAGGGATCATGAGAGCTGCAGTTCAACAACATCTTTAGAGTCACATGTTGTCCTGTTCTTACCGTATTATATGGATAAAATTAAGATGTGCCCTTGGTTACAGTATGAAAGATACTAGTTTATGCCTAATGCCTAGGGATTCTGGTCATTACCCTCCACCTCCTTTCTTGATTCTCCTGTAGAATCAAGAAGTTACAAGTAGAAAAGCATAATCAGCTACTTCCCCAAGGGACAAGGTGAGAGATGTGCCAGTTCTTGATTTTCTTCTCAAGATGAACTTCACAATGATCAATACATTTGTAAGATGGCTGGCACCATCCATCTAAAACAAGAATAGTGTAACAAGCACCGATGAAAGGCTATTTCTGAACCCATCAAGACACCTCCAGTCCCAATAAAATGAGAGTAAGGAACTGGCAAAACCACCTCTGAGTATTTTTTGTGTAAGAAAACCCTATGGAATTCATGCGGTCTCCATAAGTGTGCAGACAACTTGAAGGCACATATACACATACACAATTTCAGTGTATTTCCTAGGAACTGTCCCATAATCTCTGCCTCCAAGCCTGTATTTATATTAACTGTTCCTATTCCTGTTTGTTTCTATATATTTACCTTACATTTTAGACCAGATGTCTTTCAATTCTATTTTTTCTAGCAAATTAATCTTTTATTAAAAATCCCCAGCAAGGTATACCTGTCTTCTGCTCATGGATGCCCTTTCTGAGATCCTAGGACTGATCTAGAAAATTTACACCTCTACAGATGTTTCAAACTATTACCTCATGCTTACAAACAGCAATCTACATGCAATGGTGTCTAAGCCTATGATTACCTTTTTCTCTTGAGCACCTAGGATCAAGAAAATTAAGGAAAAGATGGTACTATAATCTTCCTTCCATCATAAAAAGAGAAAGCGGGGGGGGGAGAGGGAGAGAGGGAGACTACTAATTAAATTATTAAGAAATATCATTACTATTAACTATCAGATTTTTAGTGTTATTCTTTTGTATAGCTTACAGTCCTCTCTGACATACCATCATTGCTCCAAAAGACATTTGCTACCTTAGCCATAGTCTAAACACAGACAAGTAGAAACCAGCCAAAAAAAAAAAAATCAACATGCTTATTTTAGAAAAACAAAATCAATAGCTATTCCAGGCACTGGGGCTACAAAATACTCAGTCATTGTGATGAATGCCAAAGTATGCAAACAAATGCCAGCAAACGTTCCACTGATACCTGCTATGTCTATGTACTGAAATCATCCTGAAAATCAACAATACCTGGGAATAATATTTCCTTTTAATCATCCAAAACTGGCCATTTCCAGGGCTGCTGCAGACATAACGATATCACTGCCAGGTAGAGGAGACTGAACCTGCTATTGCAGGCTTCTCAACCCACATAACATTCACCACACATAATGAAAGTGCTTACATGCTTTTGTCCGCACAGACAGAAGTAATACTCATCTAGGAAAAAATGCTATGTATGATAAAGCCTTCAGAGGAAATATGCTGGGGTGGTTGATACATTGGACTGAATCAGTGAGTCTTCAATCCTGTACCCACTTACCTAGGAAAAAGTGCTGCTGAAGTCTATGGGAAGTACTTCTGAGAAGGCTTGTTTAGGACTGTATTACAAGTTTCTAATCTTCCTTCAGAACAATTCATGACAGAGAGTATTTCTCATTATGTGTATGAAACTGTGGGTCAAATGATACAGTGCATGGAATTCTAATATTCTTCTCCCATCACTGCTGCCTTTTAAAAAAAAAACTCAAACTTTTCTGGAGCAAAGGTGATCCTTAGAGAACAAATGACAGTTGGAGGCAGCAGCTTGAGTCTATCTCCTCTAGCTGATCATCAGCTCAAGGACTGCTAAGGCCTAAATCCAATCGCTAGTGCAAACTAGAAAAGGCCCATTATATATCAATGGGATTTACATAATTCAATATGACATTAAGGCTGCAATGCTATAGTCCCTGGGAAAGTGTCCCAGACACCATGAAATTCTTTGGATCTCTCTCTTTCTAGGGCAGTGAGAAGAGATCCATCCTCAGATGTGGAATCTGAAATTGATTCCTCCTCTCAGCCACCAGGGAAGCATTTGAAGTGGTTACTTTTTAGAGTAAAGTGGGTGAAAGTAGGGCAAGGTGGTTGTCAGCAGCAGTTTGTGAATCCATAGGGTCCAAAGCTCTATTATTATTATTATTTCTATCCCGCCTCTCTACATGGATCGAGGTGGCGAACAACGTTAAATACATTAATACATTAAAAACATTAAAAAACATACCCAATCCTCCCCACCCACCAATCCACCTAAAACCAACCCCCTAAAACACACAACAATCAATCAGCTATTGAAAGAACAGCAAGACAATTGATGGGAGGCGATGGAAATGCTAGTCTTGGAAGGCCTGTCGGAAGAGATCAGTCTTGACTGCTCTTTTAAAGCAATCAAGACCAGTAATGTGCCGGGTCTCCTCCGGCAGGCCATTCCATAACTTGGGAGCGATAGAAGAGAAGGTCCTCTGAGTAACCGCAGCCAATCTAGTTCTGACTGGCCAACCTAGTTCTGAATTGTCATCAGCAGAGGAAGAAGAGACTTTGGGGAAGGAAGGAAGACTGGACACACCACTCTGACCTTGTAGCTGCCAGACTCACACTAGCAGGGCTTTGGATCTGTTGGAGGCTTGAAGGTCTATAGAATGGCAGATTAATTTGCTGTGCTCATGCAGCTTTGCCTATAATGTGCACATTTGTAAAATGCAAAGAAAAGCCATCATAGCACAGTAACAATTGTTGGAGCTGCAGCAGGCAAATGGTGGAGGTCCATCAGTGGTTGATTGATGAATCTATTCCAATGTTTAGCTCAGATTTTAATGGAGCTATCCAAGGTGCTGAATGAAGGTGGGGGCACATATTCAGCATGTTGGTAAGCTCCTTTAAGGTCTGGAGGAAAACCTGGAGTAGATTCACTGTACCACTGAGTTAACGTTTTCTCCCCTCTACAGTTCTGAGCGAAAAAGAAACCCATCCTCTTTTGAATCTGTTGTTTATATTGGGAGGAAATTGTTCATCTAAATGTCACTTTTAGTTTCACCCTTGGATTTACCTTCTATCTTTGCGGTTTGGGTTTTTTTCTTAAAAGCGTTGAAGAATTATTCAGTTCCACCTGATACTAGTCTGAAGCTACAATTGAAATAAAGCTCATGAAGGCCTATATTTTCCTGAAATGAATGGCAGTTACACAAGAGTTCTCTTGTACCGATTCATTTCAATAGGGAATTCAGTCTAAATCTGAAACAGTGGAGAAGAGATTTAAACAAATGAGAGAGGCAAGGGAACAAGAGATTCATATAAGGAAATGCTGTTACAAAACTCCCATAGATTTTCAATCAGGGAAAGAGACTGAGGAGGTAAAACACAGTTACCCATTAATGATGAAAAGAGCACCATTATCTGGGAATCAAAACATCTGTTTCCCATATTCACTGTTAAGCAACCCAATTAATGAAAACAGCTGGCAATAATAGGGCCACCCATGAAGGTCAGAATCTGTCATGCAATTTGGAAATCATGTTATTGAAACTGGAGGCAAGAAGGTTTCAGCAAAGCTCTGTGAGGAGGCAGGCCAATAAATGGGCCTAAAAGCAGAGTGGAGTCCACTGTTAACTCTGATAAGAGATAGATAAATTCCATGATTTATGCAGGGAAAGCTGACATCAAAGCTAAAGCAGAAGCCTATAGGAAGCTGGGGACTGATTATTCAAAGGTGGGAATGTAAATCTTCCCTTATTTCATTCTAACATTCAAAAACAAAAACAAAAAAAAATCAAAAAAGTTTTCTCCTCAATGAATGAGACTTTGCAGTTTTTTTAAAGCATTTTCCATTTGTTTTTGTTTTGTTTTCTACTTTGGATACTTTTTCATGAAACATTCATACAAAAAACAATGGGTTTGCACAGAAAATCCAAGTGTTTTTATTCAGAAAACAGTGCATTTTGCACAAAAGATCACAGTTTTCTGAACAAAGTGTTGCTTTTTCACAAACAATTTTTTTCTCTAAGAAGTCTAGAAATGCAGAAGGGAAGGGGAAAAGGAAAAAGGAAAGGAAAGGAAAGGAAAGGAAAGGAAAGGAAAGGAAAGGAAAGGAAAAACCCTTGCCTGATTGACCAGTTTCTTGATAGGGTTTCTCACTGTGTGAAAATACTGTACTGTTCTCACTGATAAAAAATAGTGTGAGCATTTTTTACATTCCTACAGCAGATATTCTGGTTTGTTAAACAGGGTCTTCAACCGATGTAACCAGTATTAAAACATTTCCTTTAAAAGACTGGGATGCCATCTTTCTGCAGTTGCGTAGCACTCATTGGAGCAATGGAAAAGGAGAGTCATTAGGCTGTGGCACTGCCTTTTGGGAAGGGCTTGACAGTGGCCTGAGGATTTCACTTGCTGAGGCTGCATCTAAGCAATCTACTTCTGCCTTGTTCTTTCACTGACTTATGCCACTCACCAGGTCTATGAAGCAGGAATGCAGCTACAGAGGGGCAAAGTGAAAGCATTGCCCCTCAAATAAGAATTCTGACCCCCTCCCATGAAATTTTCCTTCACTCTCCAAATTTCTACTATTATAGTAACTTATACTTTGGTTGAGCATTTAAAAATCATGTTTATGTTAGAAGTAGAACAACAATTAGCTCTGAAGATTCACGAATGCCTCATAGTGAGCGGCAGCAATAGGGTTAGATAGTCTGAATGACCCAAACTGTCTTCCTTTCTTATCTGCATAACCTGATCCCTCTGTGATATAAACTGCTACACTTAAGGATGCTTTTCCACCTCTTATCTTCCTGCCAGTCCTCTGTCTCAGTTTGTCCCTGATGTAGCTGGATTAAATTAGCACCCTGAGTAGTAGTAGTAGTAGTAGTATTTACCTGCCTCTCCTCAAAGCTCAAGGCGGGGTACAACAGGGGTTAAAATACAATTAAAATACAATTAAAACCAGCATATCAATTAAAACATATTATGATTAAAATACATTAAAAACATAAAGCCATTCGAATATATCATAATTGAAATCATAATTAAAAAATACATCATAATTAAAGATAGGCCCTTTCCACACCTTACCTTTTTCCAGTGCTGGGGTGCAGGGATCGCGCGAGCAGCCTCTGGTGAGAGGCTCTCGCGTCCCTACTGCTTCAGCTCTGCACGAGCTGCCTGCTCGCACGAAAGCCCTGCCTCTTCCTTCTGCAGCGCAGCTTGGGAGTTTCCCAGGCTGCACTGGGGCAGGAAGCATGACTGGTGCAGCTCTGGGGGCTCTGCACGCCAGGTAAGTGTGCGCGGGGACCAGAAGCAATGTGTGATCGCGCACCATTTTTGGCTTCCAGCCGAAAATGAAAAGGTGTGCAATCGGCCCCTGCTGGCCCCTGGAGCATTGCGTAATTGTGAGTGTGTCGTGCAGATTGCTCCTCACAATCGCACAACGCTCCAGGTGCCCTTTCTCATGGCAAATGCCATGCGAAAGAGTGATAGACTGGGTAGGCCTGACAGAAGAGATTAGTCTTTAGCAGTTTTTAAAATTCACAGCATATTTTGCTGTTGGATCTCTTCCAGCAAGTCATTCCACCTTTAGTTTGTTTCTCTATAAAACCTTTAGTTGTTTCTCTAAGCCATTGGTGTCTTTGCTCCTTAATCAGGATCTCTAACCACTATATATGCTTTCTGTCAGTTTAGGCATCCAAAAAAAATGGGCTGGCAAGAAAACCTTAACAAGGGAATGCAAACACACCAAATTAAAGAGTTCTAGCTGCAAATAATTTTCAACGATTTACTCTCTGCAGTTCCTGAAATTTGGGGACTAAATTAAAATTTCTCATAATCACACCCCTGCTACAGAGTACTTGCATACCTTTCTTAGATTTCTTCTCATGTATATTGAGGAAGAAGCTTATGAAACACATCATTACATGTCCCACAGAGTAGAGATAGCCCATGCTTGTCATATAAGGATGGGTGCAACTACTAGTTTTGTGGCCCCTACCTACTGTTCACCCGTTGGCATGTGGAACATTTTACCATTTACAATTTCTTTTCAAGTAGGCCCACTGACCTCTAAAGAACTTCAGAGAAACTCATGCCATTCCAGTGAAAGATTTTTCTTTTGTCTACAACTGCCAGGCAGTTCAAGGACAGGTGGTTTAGAACACTGGATAATATTTCTCCCATTGCTAAATTATAAATGTTCTACAGGTCTCTATTTAATACCAAAGAAACTGCCACTTTAGGACGGCATGAAATGAAATCCTGGATTATTATGCCATTTTAATGGCCAGACTTGCATAAAGTGATACTCTGCAGCCATCTAACCTTCTCATAATAAAGTGTAAAATTCCTCTTTTCTTTGCTTTTAATGACTCATAAAATACTTGATTTGAGAGATATATTTCTCTTCCCTTTGTAAATAGAGTCAGGATGGCTGTGCCGTCACTGCATATTGCAAGTATTTGGTGCCAGCACTCTGATCCATATGCATGAACTGGATATACACATAAGAGCTTACTAAACAAACTGGACAGAGTCCCAGTGGTAACACTCAAAAATGTATTAATCAAAGTCAAACGGCAGAGCAAATTGAACCAGTTCATTAATTATGAAAATTCTCTTGCAAAGTGACATGTTGTTAACTGTGGGGAGACTTGACACATTTTCATCTGTAAAGGGTTTTTTCCCCCTACTGTGTCCCAATATGGAGCAGTTAGTTATAAAATGAAAGCTCTCTCCTCACCAGCCCCAGTACAGCTCTATAATAAAATACATGGATATGCTAGGGCTTCTTCACTTCACCAGATCCCTCCAGGACATAGTTACACCATCCTCTGGCATGTTGTGGGCATTTTAAATTCACTTGGCGTACCACCACAAGCTCACAAATCTCCATAAACTGGATACTGTGCTGGATATTGTAGACTTTCCACAGATAAGAATGTGGGATGGAAAACGTTCCAATTCTGTATATTTCCATGGAAAATATTCCACATCATATACCTACATGCACACACATGCATACATACATACATTTATAGTTGTCTGGTCTATTGGACTGCAATTAATCTTTTAATGAAATAGAATATTCACTGGTTGTACTGATTCAAACTTTTTTCAGCTTTAATGGAACTGCATTAGATAGTGAGTGAAACTGAAGGTACTATAGTAGTACAGTAAACAAAAGAAAGCTTAATTACTAAGATATACTTGGTGTAGATCTTTTCAGTTATGTGTCCTACTAAAAAAGATGAGTTGCCAGATTCCTAGGTCAGCTTCTTAATTAAGGAGATGTAACTAAGTAACATCTTCTGGACCACGACCCCCCCCCCAATGCACCTTAATAACCTGCCACCAGACTAGATGGAGGAAATCAGTATAGCTGGCAATTGAGACGAAGAAAGACAATGTTTCCACACACTTCCTCCTGCTAGTAAGTGAGGCTAGCAGACTCAATCAGCAGTGGGAGCGAATGGAAATATAACCTTCCTTCCACCCCAATCGCCAGCAGAATGGACCTTCTTCACCAGTACTGACAGCTGCCTCTTAGCGGTGCTGTGACTACAAAGGATAATGAATCCAGAGTAGTTACAGATGCAGAACTGTAGATTACAAATCTATAACTGCAATACTAAATACCAGCCAGAGTTCTTTCAGATGTAGACATTTTTGGTTAAATATAAGAGAAATATACGCTTGTCTCTTAACAATATTGTAAATACTCAAATGAAATAATAATATAACGTTTCAACCAAATATGCGAAATAAGATAATAAACAATCACAGTGCTCGAATTTTTTTCCCCAAAAAATATACCAAGTCTATTTTTTTCCAGTTATACATGGTTTTTCCACTTTTGCAAGGGTTCTGTGCCCCAAACCCTCATGAAAGTGGAGTGGCCACTGTAATCCAAGCTGTCATTAACTAGCCCTTCAATGAAGCCGGAAGGAATTCCTCTGTCTTCAAAACTGCATGTACTAGTCAGCAGATATTCTTGAACCTGAATTGCTGGATGATCTCTAAATGTTTGAGGTCTGTCCTGGACATCCTGTGATACTTGATTTCAACATTTGAGATTTGGCAGTGTTGTATGGTTAGCTCTTTAATATGTGACAGCATGCTAACTGAGATATGAGAGAATTTGGCAGTATAGATTTGATCTTGTGATTTAGGACTGGGTAGTACAGGAAGGGGAGAATTCTTGGCTGCCCTAATATTTTGGATTTCAGTTCCCAGAAGCCCCAGTAAGTATAGCAAGTGGATTAATGAGCCATAGTCTAAAACATCTGGGGTGCTAAAAGCTTCACATTTTGTGATGTTTGATAGTTGATTGCTTCTGATAGCATTTGATAGATAGCATGTGATTGTATTAGGATTTATTAGTGTTTGACAGGAAGAGCCAGCCAGCATGATGTAGTGGCTTGAATGCTAGACTATGTCCCTGAATACCAGGGTTCAAATCCCCACTCAGCCATGGAAACCCACTAGGTGACCATGAGCAAGTCACTTTATCTCAGCCTCAGAGAAAGACAAACCTCCTCTGAACAAATCTTGCCAAGAGAACCTTATGGCCCTTTCCGCGCCTTACCTTTTTCTGGTGCTGGGGTGTGGGGATTACACGAGCAGCCTCTGGCGAGAGGCTCTTGTGTCCGAGGTCCTTTGGCTCCACACAAGCTGCCTGCTCACACAAGAGCCCTGCCTCTTCCTTCCACAGCACAGCCTGGGAATTTTCCAGGCTGCACTGGAGCAGGAAGCGTGACCAGCACAGCTCCGGAGGCTCTGTACACTGGGTAAGTGCCCACAGGGCCTGGGAGCATGGCTTCTAGCCGAAAATGAAAAGGTGTACAATCGATGCCTACCAGCCCCTGGAGCATTGCACGATTGTGAGTGCGTCATGTGGATCGCTCCTCACAATCACGTGATGCTCCAGGCCCTCTTTCACATGGAAAATGCCATGCGAAAAGGGCCTGTGATACGTTCACCTTAGGGTAGCCATAGGTTGGAAATGACTTGAAGGCACACAACAGCTAAATTGCTTATTTGAAGATTGCCAGAAGACTGTTAGTATCAAAATCACATATCTGGAAATAGGCTTTGCAAAATATAGTGTGATTTACTTCAGAATCAACTTGCATAGGATTGCAGTAGTAAGGCTGCAATCCTATGCAGGTCTGCTTGGAGGGAAACCCCATTGAACTCTTATTCACTTTTTTCCAAGTAAGCCTGTGTAGTAATGAAGAACAATGTAACACAGTCACCTTTTGATTTTTTAGAGGAAGGGTAAAATATCATATTAAATTTCAACATTTGCAATTTAATCTAATATCCTGTGGCATGAACAAGACCTATTTCTGAAATTTCATTGCAAAATAATTACTGATGCATGAATCTAATTTCTAGTCCAAACTGGCATTGGACCCATTGAACTTTTTTGCAAGAGTGGTCAAGACCATTAGTTCATATAATTGTACTGTGATTACTGTACAGTGTTTTATGTGCTAATAGAAAGTCTGCTCCCAAATCCATCCTCTCACCTAATTTCTGATCCATACAATCACTCCATACAGTCAAAGGCTTTAGCAGCTTCAAAGGAAACTATTGCAATTCAGCATTAGACCCAATTAACTGATGAGATTTACACAATTGTTGTCTTATCATTCAGCAGTTCATTCAATGGGTCTACTGTAGTTGAGACTAGTAATTGGATTTAGGCCAGAAACAGGAATCAGGCAGCCTTCTAGATATTCCTGGACTGCAAGTCCAAGCAGCCTCAGCCAGCATAATCAGAAGGGAATGCTGGGACTTGCAATTCAACAACATCTGGAGGGTCATGTCATTCCTATTCCTGCTTTGGGCTGGTACACTACAATATGCCCTACATGAAACTGTCCTTGAAAACTGTTCAGAAGCTGCAGTGAGAGGAAAATCTGATGCACAGCCAACAGAACGTGTTGGGTATGCACTGCAAAGAGCAGGATATCACTGGTTTTGCCAACTGCAGTATTTCCTGTTTGCTCATTTCAAAGTAACTTTTATAAGCTACAAAGCTCTAAACAGCTTGGAACCAGGATATCTGAAACACCTGCTCCTCCCATATGAGCCTGCATAAAATTTGAGATCCTCAGTAAAGGGACTGTTTTGCGTCCCATTATCTCAAGAGGCTAGGTTGGTAGGTAAACATGACAGGGGTTTCTTGTAGTGGGAGTGAAGCTATGGACTCCCTCCCACAGAAAGTGAGGCTCTCCAGTTTCCAGCACATAGCCAAGACTGCATTATTTTGTACAGACTTTGTTCCTTAAAACCATAATGCTCTCTGGCTGTTTTAACTGGGTATGACCTGTATGTTTTTTATTTTAGACTATTTCAAATAATGTTTTTATCTGGTTTATCTGATTAATCTTTTAATGTTGTTAACTGTTGCACTTCACTTTGAGGGCCCTAGTAGGATGAGAGGCAGTAAACAAATACTTTAAATGTTGTTCCTGTTGTTGTTAATCTTTATTTATACCCCACCCTTCTCCCAGATTGGGACTCAAGGCAGCTTACAAATTAAAATGATTATAGGTGTACCTCAGTTAACAAGGTAGATTTCTTTAAAATGTCTTTTCTTTAAGAAAAAATTTAATACCAGGAGCAGAAATACCTTGGAAAGAATAGGGATCGTTTCCTAGACAACAAAAAATAAAAGCAGTTTCAGCAAACTTTTGATTCAAACGAACATTATGCATATGCGAAATGAAACAACCAGGTCAGGTAAGCTTTTGCACAAGTAAACAAAAATATTCAAACCTTATAGAGCATTCAGGATTAACTATTTCTTTCGCTAACTTGGACTTTTCTTATGACTTCCACTTGGGTGACCAAATTTATAGGTCTATACTTTTTTAATCTGCTGAGGATAGCTGGAGGCAGGCTTACCTCCTCTCCCTTTTTCTCTTTGTTTTGCTGTTCACACATGCTCAGTGAGAGACCCTGTAGTGAGCTGATTTTTTGTTTGTTTGTTTGTTTGTTTCTGTTTTCTTTATCTTGCTTTTTGTAGGCGGGCACACACAGTTATACTACAAGTGGCTAGTGGACAATTCCATTCTTTCCCAGCGTAAGCTTTTCTTGCATTGTTTACTGCAGATGCTCTGATGCAAGCCAACACTCCAAGCCAACACTCCAAGTTTTTCTTTAACATTCCTTCACCATCCTCCCAGTGCAAATGTTGCTGAAAAATACTTCCAGCTAGAAAGAGGATGAGGAGGGAAAGGGGGCTGAGTGGACATAAAAAGAATTTGTAAAAAGGAGCTTCTTTATCAGAGGCTTTGGCCATTTCCTCACTAGACTGTTATAGAGCCATGATTCCACTTTCAACATCTTGTGGAATCCTGGGGTTTGCAGGTTCAGGGGAGGCCACCCAGCCCCTCTCGAAACTGCAAACCCCAGGATTCCATAGGATGTTGAAAGTGGAACCATAGTGCTATAACCATCTAGTGTGGAAATGTCCTTTGTTAACTGGAGTATGCCTGTACAATATGGTTAAATACATACAAAAACATTAATTAACCTATTATCAGTATTAAAACAATTCAAAACTTAAGGAAAATGTATTTTCTCTAAACAAAGTCAGGATGAAGAACTTCATGAGTAGTTCTAAAACCATCCAGAGGTCTCACTTTTTCCCGTTTTTAAAAATCAAACCCACATTTTATTTAAAAAATGTATCTCCATTTATGTTGGGAAGGATCATGTCAGCATGTTGTCCCATTTTATCTTTCCCTTCAAGGATGGTGTCTTAAGTGAATATTTTAAGGGGCACAAATGTGGAGACCAATGTTATTCATTTATGGCAACCTGTACTGTGTTATATTTATAAAATTCATCAACATTCTTCCTTATAATTCGAAGTTAGAAAGAAACAAAGAGTACTTTGCTTGAAGAGAAATGGAATGTCAAAAGGCTGGGTAAACAGTTGCAGGAATTCATTTGAAGGATGAATGATTCACAATTATCCACCACAGTGTGGGAGTTTCTTCCTGGTGGTGTGATCTTATGACAGCACCACCCACAGGAATATGTTATGAAGGAAGTCACTTGGGAAAAGTCAATTATAAGGTTCCTTCCCCCACTAATGTTATCCTTCCTCTTACCTAGCTGGCACTCAGATGGAAAAGAGGCACATCACCCATTCCACCCACATGGCTACTTTGTTCACAGACAATGCCATTACTCTGAGCTGCACTAGAGATTATAGAGGAAACAATAGTGCATCATAAAAATGGCTTCCCACTTCTCCCTTTCTTCTAGTGAAACATAATTATAATTTGATCTGTTCTTTTCCCTGCATCATCAGGTGAACACATGCATTTGAGGAAAAGGGCAGTGAATGCAAATACAGGTACTATTTCTAGTGACAGCCCCTGGATCTGCCCTAACATGTAACTGGCCATGTGTACACGGACCTTCAAAGTCATTTCTACAGTAAGGCCCTTTCCCACCACATCTTTTCATGGAGTCCTCCTGTGGGGATCCTGGCATCAACTCTGCTGGGAGGGAAGTGTGGCAGAAGCCCCCACCGACTGGCTCCATCATGAAGAAAGCACAAGGGCCATGCCTCTTCCTTCCACAGTGCAGCTGGGTACCTGGGCTTCTGCAGGACAGGTAAATCCACAATGGTGGTGCAATCACAGGTCATTGATGGGGAAAACCAGTCAATGATTTAATCTGTGGTTGCACTGCCTGGGGACAGGACAAGGACGGGACCATGACGACGTCATGCAGAACCATTGTCTCAGTCCTGTCCTTCTCCCATCCTTATGGTAGGTTGGGAGGGTGGTGTGGAAAAGGCCTAAGATTTTAATTTTATAAACAAGAGATTGTATCTGAGGAAAATATTCTTTCAGTTTTTTAGCACACATTCAGAGATTATATTTCTCTGGGTCCCAATTACTAGCCTTCAGATTAAAAGAAAAGGCTCACAGAGGTCTTTTTCACACTTGGCGAAGAAAACGCCCTGTTCTGTTGCTTACCGGACTGGCATGCTCCCTCGGAGGATCCAGGCTGATCCGGAGCAGTGCGTGGCTGCTCTACACACTGCTCCGGGAACGAAAACAGCAGCTTCCGGTTGGTGGAAGCTCACCAGCCTAAAGCCTGCCCCCAGAAGATGAGCAGGCTCACGCTGGTGCGAGCCTGCAAATCTATACTGAAGCGCAGCCACAGAGTGGGGCCCGCCGCGCTGTTGAAAGACCTGTTTTAAGCGGTCTTTCAATAGCACGGTGAGCGACCACTTCTGGTTATTCCGGAGCAGGTTAAAGTCCGAAACTACAGAAAGTAGTCCGGACCCAGTCCGCCCCCAAGTGCAAACGTCCTTGCTGGAGGACGCTCTGCCCCGTTGAAAAAGCAAAGTGCGGAAAAGGTCAGAGATTAATTCAGGTGTCTTAAAACATGGAATTGGTACCTTAAGTATCTACATGTATGTAATTGTAATATTACTACTTCTATCTTTTCTACTGCTACTATTGCATTATGGTGGTGGTTGTAAAACTTCACAAAGAAGGTTACAAAGATAAATATAGTCAGCCCTCCATATTTGTGGATTCTGTATTCACAGATTCAACCAACCAAATATTGCCCCAAAAAATTCAAAAAAAATTTAAAAAATGATTTTACCATTTTATGAAAGGGATGCTATTTTACCACACCACTGTACATAATGGGTCTTGAGCATCCATGAGTTTTAGTATCCTAACTTTATTTGCCATTTAAACACCCAATCCTATAATCTTGAGAAATAGTTTTCATTCTATCCACCCTAGATAATCTTGTGTCAGCACCAAACTCGGTTGTTATGCCCTGGGTAACTCACAATCCATAAACTCCTTTCTGAAATTAACAGTAGTGTTTCTTTGTAGAAAAGCATGCAACACAACACACCTCTTTTGAAGTTGTTGATTCAGAGGATACATGGTGCTCACAGGCTTAATACCCACACCTACAAATTCTAGGTGCACAAAGCCATGATTGGAGAGTATAATAAATTTAACATCACCCCATATGTTCAGACATTTCCCAAACCGGCATTTGTTTACGTTCCTTTCATTTTGGGGGCAGGAACATGTTCTCTGTCCCTTATCTTAGACACCTGTGAGTTCCCAAAACACTTCTTTCCATTTTCATTTTCACCCACTCTGATCTTCTCCCCCTCACTGGATACATTGTAGCAATAGGCAATAAAGCAATTGACCATTTGATACATTGTAATACATAGACAAATGCCAAATGGACACATTGATGCAATCATTAATTAACACTCAATACTTCGTAGCACTTTAGCTAAACTCTAGCTTTGCTTTTACACTGGCTATCACTCACTATTTAAATCTACATCCAGCAGCAATACATACAACGGAGCCATGGATCCTGACACCTAACTTACTACTTATGTGTAACTCCAGATTATTTATGCAAATTAAAAAGCACCACTTCCAATGCAGATCCCTAAGGAACCTCACTAGTCAGGTCCCTCAACTGTGAGAACTGACTGTCACCAGCTCCAGGAACTCACCCTGTCAATGTGATACCCCTCCACACAGAGAGAGAACCGTTCTGTGGCTAGTGGAGAGTAAAAGGGATTGGAAAAGCACCTGGCTATTTCTCCATAGTTACCGGTAGACACAGACCAAGGACATCTCCACTATGACCCACCAATATCTTCCATAAGTCTCAGCAGATGATGTCATCATTCTGCATCTGGCTATGGGAACATACCCTCCGATCTCCTGGAATCTCAGGGGACAATGGCATGCCTATTAGAGGCAGCTGTCACAGCAAAGCAGAGAGATCTGGGGAGATTTCAGTTGTTGCAGAGGGAGGAAGGAAATGTCAACCTCAATCAAAAAAATAAATGTGCAAATGTAAGGTAAATATGCAAATAAATATGCAAGTGTCACAGTTGCATGTGTCAGTAACAGGAAGCTAGCCCAATTATCCAAAACTCTTTGAGGGGATGATATGGTGGAATGCTAATGTTCAGGAAGTCCAATTAAGCAGCATCTACTGGATCATCTCTGTGAATATGTTTCTCTCAGAGGGTGCTAAAAGATTAGAGACACAGGATTCATCTTTTCAGTGCCTACACTGATTCTTCTTCAGCATGTCTTGTCCTGTCTGCTTAGCAATTTTGTTTTTAATCATGCTTTCCACTAAGCCATAATACTGAACCCTATTCCTTGCCTAGCTTCTTTAAAGTGTGGAATGAAACCAAAAGTGGATTCACCAAACCCCTTACTTGGAAGCCTCTGGCTGCCCATGGTTATCTCACAATTATTGAGAAATTTCTTTACCCAAGGCAAAGCTGGAGCCATGTTAGTTTGCCAAATACATTTAATTCATTTGCCTTTTTCATATCTTTTTTCTCAGACTATGTACTTGTATGAATGGGTCCTTCATTTGCTTATCTTCACTGCCTTTTTCCTTTTCTATAATTTCTTTTAGATCTTGTCATGTTTTTATTGATCATATGTAAACTGCCTTGGGAGTCTTTTCAGATGAAGAGCAGCATAAAAATAGCTTCAATAGATAAATAAGTTGCATATATGTTTAAATACAACATGATCTACTAACCTCTATCCAATTCTATAAACCTTTGATTTTGACCATCAATCTCAAACTTCTTAAGCCACAATCCTGTGCATGTTGAGCCAAAAATAAAACCAGCAAGATAACTATTCAAGCTCATCAAAACTTTATTGTTTATGACTTGGCCTGCTTCTAATTAATTTTAATTAAAACTTAATTTGCAGAAGAGCTATTCTGTGACAGAAGCCAATCCTATACTTGGCTACAGATAAATTCAGGACTCAACATCCTTTTTTCATTTGCTGACCTCTGTACAAATGTCTAGTTCTTCCTTTTATCAACCAGTGGCAGCAGGTCTCTTCTGTGTCAGTGGGATCGTGAATCTGCTCTAGTCTGAAATCAAAAGGAGCTATCCCAGCTACTGAACCTATTTGAGAGGTAGAGCTCAGCATTTCTGATACATCCTTTAAAGTTCAGACTATAATGGAAAGGAGCGTCACCAATCCACTGACATGAAAATCACCCAGTGCCACTGTTATCAACATCATGCCTCAGCCAGCTGCTCATCCCACTTGCTAACATATGCCGTTCTCTTTTACCCAAAGGGAAGTATGGAAGGAATGCAGAGAATCAAGATTAATCTCATTACTTGCATAGTGCCTCCTGAGTATTAGTGGTCCACTATAAACCCCCTCCCCAGTTTTGGAGACCCTGTCCTAAATCCAATTGCTAGTGTTTAGGGAAAATGCTTACTCTGCTGTGGAGCACCCTGACTATGGAATGCCCCTGCCTTAGATTGGCACTGACATTGAGCTCATTTCAGCACCACGTAAAAACAGTCTTTGGATTCTCATGCTTTCCTCTAATTTCTACATGTACATTGTTTTAACTGTTTCAGTTTATTCTGCGTGGTTACATACTTTAAGATGTTTTCGACTATAATTTTTTTAGTACTTCAAATTTAAATTATTTGATTGTTTGTATTATATTCCACCCTGAGATCCTTGTATATAGACTGTAAGATAAAGATTTTAAAAACACATATTTAGCAAATAAAATAAAATGTATTTTACAAGTAATAGTCCCAGCTAGATCAGACTCATTAAAATAAAGAAGTTTACATAGAATTATAGAAGTTGGAAGAGATCACAATATCCATCAAGTCCAACTCCCTGCCATGCAGGAAAACTCACTCAAAGCAGCCCCAGCAAAGGGCCATCCAGCCTCTGTTTAAAAACCTCCAAAGACTCCACCGCACTCTGAGGCAGCATATTCCACTGTTGTATGGCTGTTAACATCAGGAACTTCTTCCTGATGTTTAGGAGAAATCTCATTTCCTTAGGTTTTAATCCATTGCTCTGTGTCCTACTCTCTGGAGCAGCAGGCAACAATCTTGCTCCATCTTCAACATGACATCCTTTAAAATATTTTAACATGGCTAGCTTGCCATTTCTCAACCTTTTTTTAGTCAGGATAAACATACCTACCGGTAGTTCCCTAAGCCTCTCCTCATAGGGCATGGTTTACAGACCCTTCACCATTTTGCTTGAGCTCCTCTGGGCACATTCTAGATATGCCATTTGACAGTTTATTCATTAGGTTAACTCTTGTTGAGACTAGTAATTGGATTTATGCATTTGTGCCTTAACTAATAGGATATTCAAATATAAGTTTTCATTTATACTTTCTTTAAGGTAAAGGAATATAATGCTTTATTAGAACTGAATATTCTTGATAAGAATTCCTTATTCTCCATTACCTAAATCATTAACAAAAATGTTGAAAAGTAATGTGGGCATACCCACTCAAGACCTCCTTCTGTGAAGTGCAGTCATTGATAACTTTTTAAGCACGGTTTTCCAACTAGTTTTGGACCCATCTGATGATCTTATTCATGGCAAGAGCCTCCATATATGCAAGAACCATGATTTTTTTTTTTATTTTTTTTATTTTTTTGTATCCTTGTCCATGCAGATAGTCTCCCTATGAACAGGTACTTTACTCACTTACAACTTTCCATGTGACGAATAGTGCCTGAATAAGATTTAAATACTGTTTAGTGCCTCACCAGGACTCATAGGCTTTGGCCATGGCAGCCTGTGAGGATTGTGAAATCACTGAATTTCTGAAAATTTTGAAGAAGAATATTGCTGTCTACAAATGCTGCTAAGGAAGGAAGGAGTGTGACACTTGCACTCCTATCCGTGGGCAACCCACCAGGTATGGAAGGGAGTGTTTGCATCACACTCCCTTCCCAGCAAATGCGCTGCTGGGATGACACTGGGACCATGATAGGAAGCGTTAAGATGAAGGAAATAACTGTAGTTTCATAAACCCAGTGAATTTTTTCCGCGTCCCAAATGTCACATAACCTTCATTATAGGCACAGAATTATCAGGTTTCATCACCAATAAAATTCACAGAAACACATAAAAATGCTATCTATGTATTATGGGGGTTCTGTTAATTTTAAATGGAATGGTAGAGTTCACCTTGCTTAAAACAAAACAAAATCCTGAAAGTATTTCTCCTATAACAGAAAACCACAGACAGAGTTGGCCTGAGACATTTTGTTATTTGAGGCAAAGGATAGGTTCTTCTTCGTGGTCTCTGTGCCTTCATACACTAGGAGCTTTAGCGCCTGCGCGGTAGCGTTCGGAAACTTCTAGAGCTTGTTCGCTTGGCGGGAACCCCTCCCCCACGCCGGTACTGCGCATGCTCCTCCCGCCGAGCAACGGTCTCTCCTCAGTTCTTTCTCGTCCGCCGCCGCGTACGGAAGGTTCTTTAGTTTGTTCCTCTCACGTCGTGCTTGGCTTGCTTTTTTTTCACGGTTTTACGGACTTTCGGACTGTCTTTGACCTCTCTTTCGGACTCCCCCTTCGGTTTTCGTCTTTTGGATTTCGGAGTTTGGCGTTTCTTCGTCTTATGTCCGCGCTCTTTAAGAAGTGCGTGTCCTGCGGCCGCAAGGTTGCCCTCAACGACGGCCATAAGGAGTGTCTCTTCTGTTTGGGCGAGTCCCACAACATCCGGACTTGCCCAATTTGCAGGGATTTTACTCCCCAAACTCTTCGCAACCGCTCCGCGAGACTCAAATCTTATTGTTGGGAACAGTCTCTGCGGGCGATAGACGAGACCTCCACTTCCAAGATGGCCGACAAGAAGACGACCACGCCATCGACGGTATCGGCGGCTGCCGTTCCGTCCACCTCGTCGGTATCGGGCTCGGTACCGGCGAAACGCCGATCTCGGCGTTACCGAGGATCCCGAAGCTGTCGGCGGCTGCCAAGTCAGCGAAAGGATCCTCGACGGCGAGGAAGGCTGAGGCTCCCCTTACGGAGACGCCTGCAAAAAAGCGCCCTGCTCCGGACGGAGGCAAGGGCAAGGAGAAGGAGAAGAAGAAGAAGAAGAGGAAAAGAAGCGCTCCCCGGCTGGGGACGCTCAACCTCCTACTCCTCCTCCTACTCAGCAGCCTTCCAAAGGGCGAGGCGAGTCCGTCGACCTCTCGGAGGATGAGATCGAGGACGTTCCCCAACAGCGCCCGGACTCGCCTGTGGCAGACCCTCCAACCCTGGTGGAGGAGCGCCACCGCCCTCTTAGCCGTCGCAGGTCGGCCGACCTGCAGCAGAGAGAGCCCTCTGCTTCTCCGGAGCGGCGTTCGACCTCCTTCAGGTCCCGGTCCCGCTCTTCCGAGCGTCCGGTGGCCTCGCCGCCTCCGAGGGAGACAAGAGAGGAACAACCTCGCTCGTCTGCCTCCAGATACACCTCGGCGTCCTACGTGGCCAGGTACGCGAGGGAATCTGAATGGAGAGAGCGCCCGGCCTCCTATCGGTCGCATTCGCCATCGTACCGGGATCGGTACCATCGTGGCCCGAGTCGCTGGGAGACCTTCCGGAGGTCCCGGTCACCTCGTCGACAGCGCGAATCGCGCTCGCCTAGAGGGGACGAGGCTCGGTACCGTCGACGCCGAAGCCGATCTCCGTCGGACCACCGCTCCTTCAGCCGCTCTCCCTCCCCTCGATATCATAGGGCGAGGGAGCCTTCACCACGGTATCGGGCGATATCGCCACCTCCTAGGGTCACGGCAACGGCGACGCGCCCTATGGAGTCGGTGGTGACGGAGCGGGCTACGACGACGTCAGCCAGCCAGACTACCCCGGTCACCACCAAGAGGGTGAAGTCAGTAGTCAGCCATCCCAAGCGGGACGCTGCTGCTACCACCGCCCCGGCTGCGGAGAAGCCTAGGAAGGCAACACCTGCGGCGACTACGAAGGAGCCGGAAAGCGAGCGGCGAGAGGACTCACCGAGCTCGGAGTCGTACGACTCGAGCGCGGAGTCAGAGGTGTCTGAGGCGGCCTCACAGGAGTCTCCTCCGTTGGGATTCGGGGACCCGATCCCAGATTCTGCTCCAGAGGACGTCCACCAGTTCTCTGCGATGCTGCTCCGCATGGCCACTACCCTCGGCCTTAAGATCGCCGATGCGGAGCCGGAGGATGACGATCCAGCCTTCTCCGTTTTCGAGGAGAAGCGACCTTCCACGGCCCCGCTGCCTCTCCTGCCCCGGGTATCCAGACTGGTGAAGGCCGCCTGGGATAGACCGGCCTCGGCTCAGCCGATACCGCAGCGGTTAGAACACCTCTACAGGGTGCAGAAGGATAACGCCGGTTATCTATTGAATCACCCTGCACCGAACTCTGTGGTCGTCGAGTCCGCGCAGACGAAGGGCTCCGGCAGGCAACACACCACCCCGCCGGACAAAGAGGGCAGGAAGTTGGACGCCTACGCAAGGAGGTTCTATTCAGCTGCCTCCTTGCAGATCAGGCTGTCCAACACTCAGGCTTGCCTCGCGGCATACCTGAAGAAAGTGCTCGATCGCCTGCAACCGGCGATGGAGGCGGTACCGGAGGACATCCGCCAAGCCTCCTCCGTGATCTTCAATGAGGCTATCTCCATCGCTCGGCACCAGATGGCCTCCTCCCGGCACGCAGTGGAGATCGCCTCTCGGGTCATGGCGGGATCCGTCGGCCTCCGCCGCCATGCTTGGCTGCGACCGGCCGACATCCAGGAGGACACCAGAAGGAGATTGAAGATCTCCCCTTCGACGGTGAAGGCCTATTCAATTCGTCCACAGACGAAGCTTTGGACAATCTCGTCAAGGCGAGACTGACCGCAAAAAAGATCGGGCTGCAGCCGGCCACGCAGGCCCGCAGGGCCTCCACCTTCCGCCCATCCTGGCGACGATCCTCCACCTCGTCGTTCCAGCGTTCGGCCCAGTCTGGACAGTCGAGACCGTCCTCCGGCTCATCGGCCAGACGCACGATTAGGCGGCGCCCGGCTTCGTCGAAGAAGTCCTCCTCCGAGACAAAGTCTCGTTTTTGACGTGCCTGGCAGGACCTACCAATACCCACTCTTCAGCCTACCATCAGCGCTCGGAGACCGACCGACTCTCGCTCGACACCTAGCGGAGTGGCAGTATGTCACTACGGACTCTTGGGTGCTTTCCATCGTCCGTCTTGGCTACGCCATCGAGTTTCTCGATATTCCTCCTCGCGGCGTTTACTACTCCACGCCGTCGAGTCCGGCCCTCCTGGAAGAGATCCAATCCCTCCTCCAGAAAGGGGCGATCGAGCGGCTCCCGCAAGAGGCCAAGACCACCGGCTTCTTCTCCAGGTACTTCACGGTACCGAAAGCCGACGGTACCCTCCGGCCGATCCTAGACCTCAGAGGGGTGAACTACTACATCCGCCCCAAAAGGTTCAAGATGGTCACGATACCGTCGATCCTACCCTTCTTACATCGAGGGGACTGGTTCGCCTCCATCGATCTCCGAGACGCATACTTCCATATCGCCATTCGCCCGCAGCACAGACGGTACCTCCGCTTCGCAGTCGACGACACCTGTTACCAGTACAAGGTGCTGCCGTTCGGACTCTCGACTGCCCCAAGGGTCTTCACCAAGTGCATGGCCCCGGTGGTATCCTACCTGCGGACGAAGGGCGCTTCCGTCTTCCCCTACCTAGACGATTGGCTGTTGGTGGCGTCCTGCAAACAGAGACTTTACCACGACGTCCACATGACGTTGTCACTCCTGACCCGCCTTGGTCTACGAGTGAATCCGAAGAAGTCCCACCTCGAGCCGGCGAGGATCTTGGACTTCATCGGGGCGACGCTCGACTCGACCTCCGCCAGGGCGTACCTACCAGAGTCTCGAGCCCAAACCTTGATCCGGGCCGCTGCTCACGCTCGTACGGCCCCAACGCTATCTGCGAGAAGCGTCCAGCAGCTCTTGGGCTACATGGCTGCGACGACCGCTGTGACATATCTCGCCAGGCTGAGAGCAAGACCTCTTCAACACTGGTTCGTCCGCATATTCGACCCCTGCGAGACGAACAGACACTCCCGACTGCAGCTGCCGGGAGACGTCCGCTCATCCCTCCGATGGTGGCAGTCGCGACGCAATCTCATGTCAGGGATGCCTTTCCAACAGCCGACACCGAAGGTGACGGTAACGACCGACGCCTCCCTGTATGGATGGGGTGCCCACTGCGGCGATCTCAGAGTCCGCGACAGATGGACCGACGACGAGACCGCTCTCCATATCAACGCGCTGGAGCTGCTCGCCGTCTGGAAAGCCCTACGGGCGTTCCGCCATGCCGTGGCGGGGCGCACGGTCCTGATTCTGACGGACAACACCACCGCCGTCTGCTACATCAACAGACAAGGTGGGACTCATTCCACGACCCTGCTCGACATCGCGCTCGACCTGTGGGAATGGTGCATTCGCCTGCACACGCATCCCGTGGCGGTTCACCTGGCCGGGCAGGAGAACACCACGGCAGACGCCCTCAGCAGGGACACCTCATCCCATCACGAATGGTCTCTCTCCGGAGAGGCGTTCAGACTGATTCGGGACCGCTGGGGCGAACCATCGATCGACCTCTTCGCGACCAGGGAAAACGCGAAGTGTCGCCGATTCTGTTCCAGAGCGGGCCACGATCGTGCCTCCATCGGGGACGCTTTCCAGTTTCCGTGGACCGGGGAACTCCTCTACGCGTTCCCGCCGTTCCCGCTGCTCGGCCGGACGATATCGAAGATCCTCGCCGACCGAGCCGACGCGATCCTGGTAGCCCCGTACTGGCCGAGGCAACATTGGTTCGCACCCCTGCTACAAGCCGCACGAGACGACCTGCTCCGGTTGCCACCGACACCGGACCTGCTCTCCCACTCCGACGGCCGAGTCCTCCATCCGGACCTGCCACGCCTGGCCCTCCATGCCTGGAGGATATCGCACTAGACGATCCCGTGCTCGGTACCGTCCTCGTCGCGGCCAGGAAGGAATCCACCCGTCGCAACTATCAATACAAGTGGCGACGCTTCCTGACCTTCGCTAACGAGAGGAGTGAGCCGGTATCGCCCGCGGGGCTCTCGACCGTCCTGCACTTCCTCCTGCACCTCCGGCAACAGGGCCTGGCGTTTCCATCCCTGAAGGTGTATCTCTCCGCGATCGTGGCATACCAACCGCCACGATCTGCTGCCTCGGCCTTCTTCAGGAACGATACCGTTAAGCGGTTCCTGAAAGGACTTCATCATCTCTACCCGCCGGTATCGCCGCCGCTACCGCCGTGGTCCCTCTCGCTGGTGCTCTCGCAGCTGACGAAGCCGCCCTTCGAGCCGATGGCGACCTCGGATGACAGGCTCCTGACAATGAAAACTGCCTTCCTGGTGGCGGTGACCTCAGCGAGGCGAGCGGGTGAGATCACAGCTCTTCGTTCCGATGAGCCCTTCACGGTCTTCCACAGGGACAAGGTGGTCCTGAGACCTGACATCTCGTTCCTGCCTAAGGTGGTGTCCAGTTTCCATCTCAACCAGGACATCATCCTGCCTGCCTTCTTCCCGAACCCGACGACACCGTTGGAGCGGTCCCTCCACTCCCTGGACGTGCGTCGGGCATTGGCTTTCTACAAGGACAGGACTGCTTCCTTCCGGCAGACGCCGCATCTCTTTGTTTGCTATGGGCGACGTCGGAAGGGCCTAAAGTGTCCACCCAGCGCTTCTCCAAGTGGGTGGTGAGGACTATTGAACTGGCATATGAGCTCGCGAGGAAGCCTCCGCCAGTCCTGCTTCGAGCCCACTCCACCAGAGCTGTGGCTACTTCTGCGGCCCTCCTGCGAGGAGTTGACCTGCATGAACTCTGCCGTGTGGCGACCTGGTCCCAACCATCGACCTTCGTGCGCCACTACAGGCTCGACTGCCGGTCGCGCAGAGATGCCCGGTTTGGACGTGAGGTGTTGGCTTCCGTGCTGTAGGACCTGACCCGCCGTCCGACCGGTAAGCTACACAGTCTCCTAGTGTATGAAGGCACAGAGACCACGAAGAAGAAGAACAGGTTGCTTACCTGTAACTGTGGTTCTTCGAGTGGTCATCTGTGCCATCATACACACCCGCCCTTCCTCCCCTCTTTCTCAGGTCCCTGTAGGTTCTACGGCGGACGACAGAACTGAGGAGAGACCGTTGCTCGGCGGGAGGAGCATGCGCAGTACCGGCGTGGGGGAGGGGTTCCCGCCAAGCGAACAAGCTCTAGAAGTTTCCGAACGCTACCGCGCAGGCGCTAAAGCTCCTAGTGTATGATGGCACAGATGACCACTCGAAGAACCACAGTTACAGGTAAGCAACCTGTTCATTTCAGTATTTACAAAACAGCATCATCTGCAAACTTACCTGACAGCTCTGTCGTCCAACACTATTCCCACCCCTAAGCATGTGCAACTTGAGGTGGATGCCTCTTTGCTGAATAACAGGGCTGGCTCTGCCTTTCATACTTCTGATTTTTCTCCGTATCACTTCCACATCAGTTGTTTCCTGTGGCCATGCATCACAGTAGCATAGGAAAAATCTATTCCCCTGGAGTTTCATGAGGGTTGCACTGTGTCAGTCATATCATGAACACTAATCCAGTGTTGCACAAGTGATCACATATCTGCCAAAATGACCCCATTTCACAATGGAGAATGCACTAGGTCACCTAAATGGGCAAGAAACTACAACTTAGACTGTCCATGCAATGTTAGTGTGACAAACGGTAAAGTGAAGGAGCTGATAAATAGTTACGAAAGCAACTGTGAATATGCAACTGCATGCACGCACCACATGTTTGTGGAACTCCATCTGTGCAACCATGCACCAAATACAGCTATTGCACAATGCCCTGAAAAGTACAGTGACCTGTGCAAGGAAATGTGAATATGCATGTGACATCAACAAGATATGACCTATGTATGTGGTTTACATTCCACTGAAATCAGTGGCAAAGTGCCTATTGAATTTAATGGAGAAGGGCTGCAATCTAAAGAAACATACTAGAAAACTTCAGAAATTATAATTTCTCCCTCTGCATGTTTATTTGCATGTCTAGCTTTCTGACCATTGTAAATAGTAGCAACTGATTACAAGATACAATGGCCACTGTAATTTCCAATCAAACACTCTTTTAAGTTATGGCCAAGGATCACTTGTAATTGAGCACTTCTGTCTTCCACAGGCAAACCCTGGCTTCATGGTTAATACAGATAACTTGTGACATCTAGTGAGCAGTTTAAGTAGTGCATAAAAACACAAATTCTAGCACTCATAGAAGCCACAGAGGAAAATCTACTGATAAATCGCCAGAGGCCAGAAGAGCATGCAGCTCAGCTGAAAGCCTGCCACTGTGGGCTTCTATCTTTATTTTCAGCCAGCTCCCAAATCTACCAGCTGCTCCAATCGTTTTGAGAAAACAGCCTGGAACCTGAACTATATCATTAAATGAACTGACAGGAGCTGAGAAGGGTAACTGATTTGCACTGCAGTCGGCAAGCCATACCTAAGCAGGTGTCAATTACATTTTACAACAGAACCTTGCAATGGATTTTAATAGTTGTGAGATACTTTGCGAGCCAATCTTAGATGGAAACTCAGGTTATACATATCCATAGACTCAATCTCTTACATTGAATCTAAATTTTTTGGACCTGGGTTAACATTTGCACATGTTCTTTTCTCTAGTGGAAATGGTAGGACGTGTTCATCGGTGAGTCAAAGAACATCATAGCGTCAGGCAAGGGGGAAAAAAAGGTCAAAGAATCAAAAGATGGCAGGTTCTCCAGGAAAGCTTTATTTAATGCCTCCGGTTGCTTAGTTTGGCCTGAATTCTATTGTTAGTTCCAACTTGAAGAGATGCATTCAATTAATGGGAATTACCTACGTGTTGACTCACTATGCAACAATTGATTCCATGGGTCTACTGTAGGTGAGACGAGCCAATAGGATTCGAGTCAGTGTTCTTAGAAGTGTGTCATACTATTTTGTTTTAAACTATTTGAACGCATCTGTAAAAAGCATGAAAGAGAGATTCAAAGACTGAATTGCTGATGTTTAATATATGAATTCTGTAACCATGATCCATTTTTGGTAATTTGTCAACTACAGTGGGCCCAGAAGAGAGGATGTATCTCTTTTCCCATCCAATTCTATGCATGATGTAGTGGTCTGGGAAGTAGACCACAAGTCTACAGACTAGGGCTCAACCATAGAAATTCACTGAATGACCTTGGGCAAGTCACACTCTCTCAGCCTCAGAGGAAGGTGAAGGCAACCCCTACCCTGAACAAAATCTTGCCACGAAAACCTTTTGATAGATTCACTTTAGGGATGCCATAAATTGGAAATCAGTTGAAGACAAAGAAGCAATGGGGAATGTGTAGCCTTCCAGATGTTGCTGGACTGCAGCTCCCACAATCCATTACCATATACTATGCTGGCTTGGGGGTTGGGCATTGCAGTCTAACCACATAAGGTAGGCTCCACATTTTTTATCCTGGATTTAAGTCTTGATTTTTTTTTCAAAGGGTTCATTATATTGCAGATGCTATCAGATATTTTAGAGCTGAGAACAGACCAAGGCCAGATCAACACTGTCTCTCAGTATTGGTCTTAATCACACAAAAAGCAAAACTACTGAACAAAAGAAAAATCCCAAAAGTGCATGCTAAAATCTGTGTCAGCGCAATACCTTTGCTAGTTCGTTTCAGAGTACATAAAAGCCTGTACAAACTTTCAAGTTCTCCAGAATCCTTCATAGGAAAAGAAATTAAACAAAGTAAATAAAAGGTAGAAGAACAGAGGAAAATTTTTTGACTGAACTTTAAACCATCTGATTATAACTTTAAAATCTAAAGTATAATGTAAACATTTGAAAACGTTTAAAATGGCTGTACCAGAAACTGAAATCATTTCAGGTACCTGGCAACCCTCAAAGGGCAGCTGGGAAATATTTCATCTAAGAATGGAGATAGTTCTGACAACAGATGGATTTGATTCTCAAAATTTGAGTTTCAGACGTTTGTTTGTTTGTTTGTTTGTTTCTTCCTCCCTAGGATCTTAGTTTGCAAGCCACTTGTGACAACATCTGCAATGCATCTACAGTGATAGCCAGAACCTCTTGCTTCTCTGCTTTGCTTCCAAACATTGAGTTGGTACCTGATTTTTATCCCCCTTTCTCTGCAATGGGAACATGAATTGGAAATCTGCCAATCATTCCTGTGTCACCTTTCTATATAATTATTTCAACAGAAGACAAGTCTCAAACTTTAGTATATGTGAATGTCTCCTGAGATTGTTTTGGATGTTATACTCCAAGATATACCTGACTAGAGGCTATTGTAGTTGTTGTTGTCATTCCTGTTTTAATATTTGTATTTCACCTTTTATCCATACCTAGGATTCTATACGCGCTAACATTTCACACACGAACACTGGAACACATATGGCCAAGCAACATCAGAGTGTGGCTAAGACGGTAAAAGTTATTAATGAGGAAGAACAGGCAAGGCAGGAGAGGGTACAGCAGTTTGCTTTTGCCTGAGCCTACTGGCAAGGACAAGACCCTGCCCAGTTCTCCCCTTACCTTGACCTAACTGAGTACAAATTACTTTTGAACTTTGAACTCAGCTTGCAGCAATTGAGGTAGCCTGAAGCAAAAGGGTAACAGAAGTGGGGGAGAGAAACTGGGACATTTGAAAGCAGCTGAAAAAGTGGGACAACGGAGTGTTAATCAGGACTGTTCCTGCCAAATCATGACAGTTCGAGGGTATGGAACTGATGGCAGCATACAGTAGTTTTAAAAAGCTATGACTGTTACCCTGTATTATGGGGGTCTTGGGAGGAATGCCCAAATAACCAAGCCAAAAACACAAGATGGGGAAATTAACTCGAGCACTCTTTTAAGCTTAACGAGAGGCAGGGTAACTTAGCTGGGATCTTGCAACCCTATGTCTACAGTGTCCGGTCAGAAGAGCAGCCAGACAAGTTTAACAGTATCAAAAATGATAGCTTTATTAAAGGACAAACAACAAATAAGACACCACATGCACACGACTAACTAGAATAGAAATGAGAATTTTCGGGGGGAAATGGGTGATATGACGCCTTATCTCGTAGTCCTGGAGAGAAGCAGAGGTTGCAGGGGAGGAAACTCAGCGAGGAGTGCTGAGGGAAGCTCACCGGAAGAAACGGCAGCAAGGCGGTCTGGGACTCGGGAGCGATCCGAGGTGGTCCGAGCAAGTGATCCGAAGGGCACTCGGACTTGGGGAGTTTTTATAGGGTGGATTATATACCTACAGGCCATGCCATGCTTGGTGAGAACAAAGAAAATTGGGAGCGGGACAAAAGCGTTGGAAAAGGTCAGGTTTTACATGATGAGCTTAGCGCTAGATGACAATAGTATAGCCAGTATGCAAATAGCTCAGCATAGAGAAAGTGCTGGCTCTCGGCCGAGGGTCTTTGTGTAAAGTCGCGCTTAAGCAAGGTGTGTCTGCAAGAAAATGGTCCCTGAAGCAATGGAGAGGCATTAATCTGCTTGCCTAAATGGGGATTGGAATGTCCCACCATTAACGGCCGAGCTGTGGCCCTTGCAAACACGTGGAGCAGGGTGGCAGAGAAAGGTCAAGTGAAGACCAAATAAGTTTGATATCAAGAGATATCTAGTGCTATTGCCAGGCATGTCAGTACCATGGTAACATGGCTAAAAGTAGATATTATACAAAAATTAAAATATAATTAAAATATCAAGAGATTTAAAAGCAATAAAAACATGTACATTAAAAATAAAAACAGCAAACACATAATACAGCACATTATTAAGGCCCTTTCCCCTTGCAATCTGTTCACAGAGGCTTGCTGAAACAAACACTTGCTTATGGACTCCCTAAGAAGGGATTCTAAGGCATGAGAGCAGCCATGGAGAAGGCCTTCCTCATCTCAAAATCCTTTCCAAAGCAAGCAAGCTAACAAAACTGGCAAAAGAAAAGTGTGACAATTAGAAAAAGAGAAGGAAAGCACCATTTACATGGATGGAAGTTTACAAATTATGAAAACACAAGTTCCCATCCTAGCGGGCCTGAAATCTATAAGACAAGGGAGACTGTCAGGGGTGTACCTGGGAGTGAGGTGGTAAGGCATTGTCTCCCAATAAGAATTCTGTGCCACCAAATGAAATTTTCCCTGAGTCCTCAAATTTCTAGCATTGCAGATACTGAAAATCATTCACATCTAGAACTCTTATATTTTCTGTGTTCACATTCCCTTGGTTACTTTGTCTTTCCCTTTTCTTTGGATGTCTAAACTGTTTTTCAATGCATTCAAATGAAGTTTTAAGTTACTGCAATGCTAGAAATTTGGGGGCTCAAGGAAATTTTCATTTGGAGAAGCAACAGTTTGCTTTGGGAAGGACAATGCCCTCATCCCCCCTTCTCCACAGCTACACTCCACCCCTGGAGGCCACAGAATAAGAGAAAGAAAACTGAGGCAAGAGTAAAGAAATAAGAAATATGCCGTTGTTTCAGTTACATGTATTTAGGCTTAGTTACAGTAGAATATAAGAAGAATATAAGACTTTTAGTGTTTAGTTATAACAAACACTTCAGAGAAAAGTGAAGTGTAAAGAGGGCATAAGGGACAAAGGCCCTTTCTGCATGACAACATCCCAGTATGGGGACGTGAGAGGAGTGAGACCACGACAACGCTTCCACATGATGTTGCAGTCCTACCCTTCTCATGTCACCAGCTGGCATGATATGGGCTATGTTATTGACAGAGAAACTCCATCAATGACCCCCAATAGCATGAGCCTTCCATTGCCAGCCATGCAGAAGGATCGGAAGCATGATCTATGTGCTTCCTCTCCTAAGCATGGGAAGAAAGCAGGCTGCAGTCCGGAAGGAGAGAGTGTGTGTCTCATGCTCCGTTCTGCAGGCAGCCAGTTGAGTGTAGAGAAGAACGTTGGGAACACGCTCACATGCCGACAGAGGCACTGCTAGAATTGTGATGGGACAACACAGGAGAGTGTCATCATATGGAAAAGGCCTAAGACAATTGGCATTATATGCATGTCCTGATAGACCATTCTGAGCATATGGGCCATTAAGCGTTTTCCGCACTACACTGTTATAGCATGATTTCCACTAAATTATAGCATAGTTTAGGGAGGGGCATTTAGACTTCTCAGCCAGAGAGTTCTTTGGCCTCAGTAAACTACAAGCCCCAGAATTCCACAGGATGTTCAAAGTGGGATAATAGACTATAACAGTGTAGTGCAGAAAAGACAGCAAAGACAGCAAAGAGGAAGCCATTTAAAAGAACAGAAGACCTTCTAATGTTTGAGGATGATTTGAGAGTGTTGATTAAACACATTGTTTAGGAATGCTAGGCTTTATACAATCAATCGCCAATTGCCTGTCTAAAGAGAAAAGTCTTTACAGTACATATCTGAGATTAGTAGAGAGGATGCTAGTCTAAATTCTCTGAGAAGGGAGTTCCAGCACTGACAATGCCCTCTCCCATTTTCCCACTAGATGTGCCTGTGAGGTTGGTAGGGCAGAGGGAAGGGCCACCCACCCCCCTTAGCAATCTGGCTATAACTCTTTGGACTTGTCAGAGTTTCTGAACACTCTTCAAAGGCAGACCCACATAGAGTGCATTACAGAAATCCAATCAGGATATAACTAAGGTGTGTGTCACCACAGCCAGATCTGACCTCTCAAGGAATGGGCACAACTGAGACACAAGCTTTAACTATGGCCCTTTTCTCACGGGGTGCAGAAATCGTGCCGCCACGATCCAGGCGGGGTTTTCCTTAATCCCCACTAACACGACTGAACTTTTAGTAGCGTTCTCACGGCTCCATAGGGAAGAGGCTTAGGCAGCATCAACGCATTCACACAATATTACCATGACCACTCCCGAAGGTGTCCTTTCCCCGCCCTGCCTAGCATTTGATTGGCTGTGCCCTATTTTTAAAAGAAACATCCTGAGCGTCATCACTGACGTCAGTACGCACGCACGCCCCCTCACATCCTCCGCCCCCTCACCCTGTCCCGCGCCTTTCTTTTGAACCACCGTGGAAACAGTTTCCCCCTCTTTCTTTCTGCTTGCTTTTTACTGTTTTGTGTATGGAGAACGAGCTACTGACGATCATTGCTGGGGTGCTAGCCCCGCTAATGACGGTCCTTTCAGCCGTTCGTATTGGGGGTGGCCTTGTGGCTTCTGCTGGCCACGCCTTGATCCCTCCCTCTCTTGATCACCCGCACGAATCAGGACGCACCGTCGCTTTTTCACGAAACGACGAGCGCGGATTGGAGGAAAAAACCACATTTCTTCTGGTTTTTAAAAGGTGCGCGGAAATGCTGAATGGTGGTTCCCCCGCGCGGATTGGGGTGAGAATCCAAAAAATTTAATGCGATCAGGTGCTCTCTAAGGTGAAAATGGCACCCGATCGAGGTCGACCTGGGAAGATTTAATTACCCCGTGAGAAAAGGGCCTATGTAAATACACCCCTAGCTACCATTGAAATCTGAGCTTCCAGGCTCAGGGCAGAATCTAGGAGCACTCCCAAGCTGCAAGCCTGTGACTTCAGGGGGAGTTTAACCCCATCGGAAAGGGCTGCATCTATATTCTCTGATTTGCCTGTTTACTGATCACGAGCCCTTCTGTCTTGTCTGGATTAAGTTTCAATTTGTTCACTTTCATGAAGTTGATTACTGATTTAGGACCCATTTAGGACCAGGACAGATTTTTTGGTTTGTGGTGGAAAGGAATAATAGAGTTGCATATGATCTGCTTGCTGATAGCACTAAATCCCAAAACTCCAGACAACCTCTCCCAGTGATTTCATGCATAAGTTAAAAGCATGGGGGACAGAACTGAGCCATCAGGGACCTCACAGGGAAACAGAGAAGGGGTGCAGAGTCCCCTAGAACCACCCTCTGGGTTTGCCCCTCCCTGGAAGAACAAAGCCACTGTAAAACAGTGTTGGTAAGTCCCATTCTAGCAAGGCAATTTAGAAGAATACTATGATTGATGGTATCAAGAGCTGTCAAGAAGTCTAGTAGAACCCACAGAGACACTGTTCCCTATATAGTTCCTGGCACAGATCAACCACCAAGGTAACAAAAGCTATCTCTGTCCCATAACCAGGTCTGAAACCAGACTGAAATGAAAATTGAAATAAAATTTGATGTAAATAACGTGAAATGTTAGTCCAGTCTGTCCATGATAAGGATAGTGTGTGAAGTCTGGATACCAAAGGTCTCATTCTGCAAGCAAGGAGGTTTACTGTTCCTATTTTGCATTCCCATAAGACAGCTCTGTACATGCATCATAGAGAAGTCTCATGGATCTATTTCTTGGCATACCCTGTAACTGAGGATTGCTTGGGCTTTGTTATAAACACCACACATACCCTACTGTCTGCCAACTTCAATTCTGTTTCAGAGCTTCAGGAGTCAGACTCAGTAGAGAGGAATGCCACTGATGGCTTTGACTGTGAAAATTGTTGTTATGACTTAGTGAATTTCTGTCACATTTTGCTCATCTGGATGTGGCCTCTGAGGAAACAAAGTGCTCTGGAGAACTTGGGCTAGAGGCCCTTTCTTTTTGATATTACATGTGTTTTGTTCTCTTGAAAGGCTTTTAGCCCTGAGGTAAGGATTAGATAACAACCTAGGAGTCTTGAAAGGCATCAGTAAAATAACTTGACAGCCTTGAAAGAAAGAGGTCTGATTTGTTTTTTCAAAGGTGTATCTCTTTTTTTCTGGGCTGTCTTTGTCACCACTAACAATAACTACAGAAGAGAATCAGTTTACAAATCAAGTAACAAGAGAACATACCAGTGACATCTTTTGTAATTGCTTTTCTTCTTTTGATATGCCTGCAAAAAAAAATCTCCAAGATTTTAAAATTAATTATCTGAGAAGAGAGAAACAGATTCAGTAAAACTACTTTTAATTCAAATAAGCCGTATAGAGAGAGGGATTTTTATGTCATTTCTTCAGCAGTTACTATACACTTGGCAATGGAAGCTCAAAGACATTTTCCCCCTGTTCACTAGTGATAGATCAAGACCATTTGTAAGAATGTGACAATGATACTATCACAGAAGGCCTGAGAACCATACAGTGCTGAAGCACTTGTCTGTTGCTCAACCCGTCCCAGCCCTTCACTCCAATTCAGGAAGGAATAGACATCAAACAATGAAAGACCAACTGCTTGCTTTGTCAGTTGCTTGTTCTCTAAACCAACCTCTAACCTCTCTAACCACTTTTCTTAGTGGTTAACTTTCTCTGTCCCTTTTCTGAAAATTACTTTCTAGTAAGAGAGGTGGCAGGATAAAAAAAACAAGTGGAAAAAGCAGACAGTGGCTTATTCTTTCCCATTTATAAATCCCTTTGCATTCAGCAGATAAATCTAAACACAGTAAAGATTATAGCTACACAACACCAGGCATTCTTGGATGAAATGGATTGCCTGGATTTATTCCAACCTGGGGCCCTTTTCGCACGCCAACCCTCTTGCGAAATTGCCTCGGGAGCGTTGCACGATTGCGAGGACCGTTCTACATGTTGTCCTCACAATCATGCGACACTCCCGAGGCCAGTAGGTGACGAGCGCACATTATATCATTTTCAGCTTGTGCATCCCTCTCATGCCCCACCCATACTTACCTTGTCTGTGGAGGCTCCAGATGCGCAGCTATCGCACTTCCTCCCCAGAGCAGCCTGGGAAAGGACCCAGCTGAGCTGTGGAAGGAAGGGGCAGAGTGCTCACACTTCCTTTCAGCCAGCATGGAGCTGCTGCAGAAGGGAAGCGGAGGGGACGCGAGTGCCTCGCAGATGAGGCTTTTCGTGCGATCCCCACACAATGCCAGCTGCACCAGGTACAGTGTGAAAAGGGCCTAGGTTCCAGCCTGGTTATGGGACAGAAACAACCTTGGTCACCTTGATGGTTTTCCTATGCCAGGAGTTGGACAGTGGAAATGAGTCCCTGTTGGTCATTCAGGATCTTTCAGCAGCATTTGATGCCATGAACCATCTGAGTAATTTGGCTGATATGGGAGGTATTGATCTGCAGTGATTCCAGTCTTTCTAAACTGAACTTTCCCAGTTCAGGGGGACTGTTGACCAGTCTTTTGGCCATTAGCCTGTAGGATTCCACAGAGGTCAAGACTGTCCCCTATGCTTTTCAACATCTACATGAAGCTGCTGTGAGAAGGTCATCTGGAGCTTTGGAATTGGATGTCATCAGTATGCTGACGATATCCAGCTCTGTCTCTCCTTTACAGTTCAATTCATGCCAGGGAGACAGCGGTAGCACTAAATTGTTTACTGGATGAAGTAAAGGACTGGATGTGAGTGAATAGACTGAGGTTTAATCCAGATAAGATGGAAGTGGTGGTAGTCAGTAGAAAAACCAACCTGGGATTGGGATCATGGTCTGTTCTGGATGAGGTTGCTCTCACTCTGAAAGATCAAGTTTGTAGCTTGAGGACGCTCTTGGACCCAGTGCTGATCTTGGAAAGCCAGGTTGCTGCATTGGCCAGGAGCACATTTGCTCAGCTTCAGCTGGTGTCAGCTATGCCCTTTCTTGGGGAAGGCAGATCTGGCTACAGTAGTTTGTGCCTTACTTACCTCTTGATTATACTATTGTAATGTGGTGTACATGGGGCTGCCCTTGAAAAGTATTCAGAAGTTGCAGCTAGTGCAAAATGCAGCAGCCAGAGTGTGATCACGCTTCTGGCCCTTCTGCATGGCCAGTGACAAGCGAGTGTGTACATGTGGGTATGTATGAAGACATTTCTTCCTTTTTCCTATGGGAAACAGTAATCATTAAACTGGCCAGTTTTTTGTCTCCTTCCCTCTATGTGCCTTAGTAATCAAAGTGTCAATGAGGCTTGTCAGAGTAATACCAAAAGAAAGTTTTCTATTAGATGAGAAGATTAATCATGATAATAAGGCATCATAAAGCTTGGACGTTAAGACAGGTTGGGGAAAAGAGGTGAGCTAAAAAAATAGTGATATGTCCACAGGATCATCAAACCCTTAACCACTCCTACTTTGACAAAACTGAAACAACTTAGGAGCATAAGAAATTTTGGAGGCCATTTATCATGGGAACAAAGGGAACTTTTCTGAGAAGTAATGTGAATAGCTATCTCGATTTAACACAAATTGGCAAATCCACACAAAATATTCTAGAGCATTCACAACTACAGGAAGTATATATCAGTTTGTGGATACACTCATTCAGTGTGTAAGAAAGAAGCAGGACTGCTTTCCTGCTGATCACATCCACCAATGCCATCCCAGTAGCCACATACTCAGCCACTGTGTGTAAGCAGGGTCAGTCAAAGGCATTTTGTCACCTGAAGCAAAGGACAAAATAATACTTCTATTCCACCTACACCAGCCAAATGAACTCACTGGATTCACACATCTTGCTACAACTCTAGGAATGGGACAACATTCTCCATATCTTCTGAGGGTAGCAATTTAATTTAGAGAACATTGCCTGCAACATAGGCTCTTTCTGCTCAACGCATCCAACATGCCATGGGAACAGGAGAAGGATAGGGCTAGAAAACACTTATGCACAATGTTATCCCAGTCCCATCTTTCTCCCATCCCCAGGCTGCACAATCATGCTGGACAATGCTTGGTTGCACTGCAGCAGGTAGAGGCATGCCCATCATGCTTCCGGGATCATGGCAACTGGTGCAGAGGGGAGCACTCCATCATACTCCCCTTCTGATAGAACTACTGCCACCCTCATCACCAGATGCCGCCGGGACAAAGGTAAGCTGTGGAAAGGGACATACAGGCCTGTCCTCCAACAGAGAGGAACAGTCAAAGTGCTTCTACTACTGTGCACTCCACATACTCCAGAATGTTATTTCTGAGGCAACTGTCCATCACTGTCTGTATGTAAGGAACTGTGTATACACAGGGCTCCTCAAAAAAAAAAAAAATAAGAACAATAAGGAATCAGTATCTTTGGTTCTCCTGCACGCTTATATGGAAGAACTCTAGAGCAGTAGCCTCTACCATGTAAATATCAAAAACAGAACTTCCAGAAGGGCATGACTCTAACAGACATATTTCTCCTTCTTATATTCATTGAACTGTGATAGATGATGCCTCTGAGATTGAGGAGCAACTGATTGTGCCAAGGACCAAGCCACTGAGTGGGATAGATGATGCCTCTGAGATTGAGGAGCAACTGACTGTGCCAAGACTGGGCTAGCGAGTGAGCAAGTCAACTTGCAAACATCCCCTGCACTGGAGAGTCAAACAGAGACAGAGTTGCTCTGGCCAGCTCACGATGGAGAGGGAACCAGCAGTGATGCAGCGGAGTGGCAGCCACCTGTGCCCATCAGCCCTCAATCATGAAGAAGGCTGAAATGGGCTGCTCAGAGGGAGGCTGCATGGACTAGGTTGAGGAAACAATAACAAGCAGCACCTGTTCACAGTGGCTATTTAAGTCTGCCAGCGTGGCTGCTCTTTGCTTGCAGCAAATTACTAACAAGCCCTCATGACCTTCATGTCTCCTGCTCCCTGAAACCCTCTGAACAGATCTCTGCCTCCTGAACCTTAGGACTGGACCTTGACCTGTCTCAGCTTGCATTTTCCTTGTGTTTGGTATATTCGGACTGTCCCTGCAAGTATTCCTGACCTCCCTTCTCCCTTGCTGGCTGAAGCTCGGCAGGGAGAGATTCATGGCAGAACTGATGGAATGAAGAATACCGTGTTAGTGTGAAAGTGAAAGAGAGGAGAGAGGAGATATCCTACTCCCTCCAGGTTCCTCTGCCAATTGATACATCAGGCTTCATATGTCGATGGGCACAGCACTCATTTATGGATTGAATATAAGATCTAGTCTGCTAGAAGAATTACTCACAAACTTTCTATGCCCATATAAGACTGAGAGCCAGTGTGATGTAGTGGTTTGAAAGCTGAACTACCGCCCTGGAGACCAGGGTTCGATTCCCTGTTCAGCCATGGAAACCCACTGAGTGACTTTGGCTGCGTCACACATACTCAGCCTCAGAAAATCCCATGATAGGTTCACCTTGAGGTTGCCATAAGTCAGAAATGACTTGAAGGCACACAACAACAACAACAACAACAACAACAGTATTAAACTGAACCTATAAGACAAGATTTTAGTGGGGAAAGCAGAAATATCATTGAAAAAGATTTGAATACTATTGAATGAAGCCTAAAGTCATTCCGTAATAGAATTGGCTAAAAGCACTGGCCACCACAGTTTGTTTTATTTATATTTATATTTATATTTATATTTATATTTATATTTATATTTATATTTATATTTATAAAAATATCTGTATATGATATAAAATTCAAATACACTGCAATGATTGCAATAACTTATGATTCATCTGACTGCAAAGATGGCCTGAATCAAAACTATAGTGAGCTTGGGTTCTTTGTTCAGCATCTGCAGGTTCAATACATCATCTATCACCAGCTAGGCCTTTAAAGGCCAGTCTCTACAGATTAATATGAAATGTGAGACATCAGAGGTAGATCAACAACTAAGCCTTCCCAGGAAGCCAAAACAGTAAAGCATACTTTGCTGTTGACATGTCTGTAACGCTGCATTAGGTAGTACAGGACACATTGAATGAGATGGCTGAGAAAAGCTCACAGAAAGCCATGATGAATAAAGGGTGGAGGAAGATTCAATAGCATTCCAAAGTACTGAAAGATAAAGGTGTGTAAACTTGAAAAGTGAAAAGCTAAATGGATCACCAAATACTACAATTTGGCTTGAGTAAAGGCAGCCTTAACATAAATATGGTAATCTTTGGCACGTCCTGCCAGTCATTCTGTAGAGAGCACCACCTTTACTTCACCCTGCCAAAGTTGGTCCATATTGAGATGGTCAAGTGAGAAGTATCAAGTGCCACAACACAGAATGGAAAGATGTGGTGTTTTTATATGATAAGCTGAGATGTTTGCTGGTGGTACTTGTAGTGCCTATTTCATCAGTACTAATAATGATAGCTCAAGATGAAATGAGTTTAACAGAGAAAACTGAGGCCATTTCTGCACCAGACTATTTTAGTGCTATTATTATGTTACCCTGTATGTTGGGGGTCCCAGGAGGGGCACCCAAATTACCAAATAAAAACACAAGATGGAGGAAATTAGACTCGAGCACTCTCTTAAGCTAACAAGAGGCAGAGTAACTTTAGCTAGGATCTTTTACGCTATGTCTACAGCGTCAGAAGAGCAGTCAGACAGTTCTAAAGTAACAAATAATATTTTTATTGAGGACAAACAACACAAAAGACTAACATTAACTAACTGAGAAATAGAAATGAAGAGTTTAGGGGGAATGGGTAATACGACACCTTTTCTCATAGTCCTGGAGAGAACGGAGAGTTGCAGGAAAGAAAGCTCAGCGCAATTCGCTGAAGGGACAACTCGCTGGACAAACCAACAGCAAGGCAGGATAACAGTCCAGAGTGTTCCGAGAAGTCCAGACTCAGTTGTTGGGAACTGAGGGGAAAACTTCACTGGACAGAGCAGCAGTAAGGCTGGATGGAAGTTCAGGGTGATCCAAGGAAGGCTCGGAATTGGGGACCTTTTATAGGGTGGATTTTATCTACAGGCCATGCCATGCTCGGTGAGACCAAAGGAAATTTGTAGCTTGGCAAAGGCATTGGAAAAGGTCAGGTTTTACATGATGAGCTTAGCGCTGGATGACAATAGTATGGCCAGTATGCAAATAGCCCAACATAAAGGAATGGCTCGGCACTCGGCCGAGCGTCTTTGTAAAGTCGTGCTGAGCAAGGCCGGTTTGAAAGAAGGAGTGGTCCCTTAAGCATCGAAGAGGCATTAAGTTGCCTGCCTAAATGAGGTTTGGAATGTACAACCATTAACGGCCGCAACTATTACATGCTTGTCCGGTGGCCCTTGCAAACACGTGGAGTAGGGTGGCAGAGAAAGGTCACATAAAGGCCAAATAAGTTTGATATCAAAAGATATCTAATGCTCTCACCAAACATATCATAACCGCGGTAACAATTCCACTTTCAACATCTTATGGAATCCTGGGGTTTGCAGTTTAGGGAGGGGCCTTTGAGGATTCAGGATTCCACAGCATGTTGAAAGTGGAATAATAGTGCTGTAACAGTCAGAGCGGAAAAGGCCTAACGAACATTTCACAACACTAACGATCACATTTCATACCCTCTAGGCACTTCACAGACGAAAACTGAGGTATGTTTGGCCATGCAACATCTGAGCATGGTCTAGATGGCAAACATTATTAATGAGGAAGAACACACAAGCTAAGAAAGGCGGCAGAAGTTTTAGGTTTTGCCTAATCCTACTGGGAATGGCAGTATTCCACCTATTCCTCTCTCCTCCCTACTTCTGAGTTAATGAACTCAGTGTGTAGCAACTGCATTAAGCTGAGCGCAAAGGGGAAAAGTGGGAGGGGGAGAGAGAAACTGGGACATTTTAAAAGAAGCTGAAAAACTAACAGATACTTAATGGAGGGGTATTATATCTGCCCAGCACTTTCACTTAACAACAGCATACCTTCATGCCATTCAGTCTTAATTTGTGAAATGAGCTATTTTATGTATGGATCAATACACACACACACACACACACACATATGCATATACATACACACACTCAAATGCACACATATGTGGTTGTTTTTCTTGTGGTTGGAAGGTGTTTGTGTGATTCTGGAGTAAAATGGAGTTTGCTGAAAAGCTTAGAAAAGCAGGAGATTTCTACTGAGTTGATGTGATGAGTGAACAAGGGCTGTCTCTGTTATGTGGGCTCAGAGAACATCAAAAAGCACAGCTACATTCTGTGTTCTCGCTTGTACAGACATCAGTTCATCCATATGTCAGAAGGTAGCTGTATTTTCGTGGAAACCAACAGGATGATGCAACACCAGTAGGTTAAATACTTTCTTTTCTTTTTTTTAATAAATACTGGAGTGTGATTTGGAGGTTTTCAGAGGACAAAAACATGCAGACACTACTATCACATCACCTCCACAGTTCTGCCTTTAATTCATTAAGCCATGTATATCTAAACAGGATTCTTTTTCAATACATTTGTTGGGGGTGAGGATGACATCCATGCTGGGACTCAGAAAGTGTTCTTTATTTAGCAATAATCCCAGGAGATTTTCCAGATGATCCAGATATCTTCAGAAAGCAAACCTGTACATTTCATCATCACTCTCAGCTTCTATTAAAAAATCAGTGGCTTCCAAAGAAAATAAAAATAATGCAGTGTAGTTCTATGGTTAAAACAAATAAAATGAGCAATATATAGCAAGGTTCTAGGGAGCAAAATTATTCTTAAAACAATACATTAGCCTTAACGTAGGAGATCCATCTCAAATGTTTTCATCCTGACTGGTGCTTTTAACCACTTACTACCTGAAGTGTACCTGATACTTTCCAGGCCCATATTTAATACCCCAAAAGTGGTTCATGTATCTTCTTATTTTTCTATGTCCTATTTAAAAAAAAATATATCTCTCAAAAGTTTACCAGTAGTGCCTCAAGGAGCCCTCTTCCACTTCCCTGCACATTTAAATCTCTGCATCTTATCAGCAGTACCTTAGCCCTCTGCCAATTTCCTATCCTTTTTTCTTGCCTTAGAAATCTTGGTAGCATACCTCTTCTGATTTTTTTGCCCTTTCAAAAAGGGATTTCTTGATGAGTTCTGGCAGCCTTTCGTTTTGCTTCTACGAAGTCCTGTTTTTTGTTTTTGCTTTTGGCATTTTGACTTAAAAGTGGCCACTGCAACTTGGCATCAACCAAAAATACTGTGCCAAAAGTTGAAATGTCTACCCCAAGATCCAGGTGAGCGTAGCTGCCTCTGTTCCCTCCACCATCTTTTTTAAATGCCCTTTAGAATTTTGACTTTTTGACTTGAAACTTCGATGACAAACCAAAAACAGTTTGTCAAATGTCATGGTGTACTATAATGTCCCGATGACTCATGTCTTCCAGAGAGAAATAAACAGGTATGTATGCAGACACCACAATCCTTCCCATTAGGGAGAAAGAGAGAGAGAGGCCCTTTCCACACGAGGCAGTTAAAACGGGCCAAGGTGTCCTGGCACGGATGTCGTCCGCACCTTGGATCGGACTAGGTGTGGACTATTTAACTTAGTTCTGCACCTCAGTCCAATCCAACCCGCCCTCAAGTGGTTCTCCCCCATGCTAAGTAAGGACTGGAAAAAATCAGGTCTTTACATTTTCTGGAACGTGCCATTGCGTTCCTACTTATCTGTGCAGATGCACAGGCTTGCACCAATGCAAGCCTGTGATCAGCAGAGGGCAGGCTGTGGGCATGGCCAGCCTCAGCGCTTGGTCCACTCCCACAAAAACACTGGAAGCTGCCATTTTGAGCTGGAGCAGTGCAGATCTACAGACCTCGCACTGCTCCGGTTCGCCCTGCACCAATGGAGGAGCCCTGCAGAAGGGCTCAAGGGACAGTGTGCATTACTTCGGACCCAAGAAGAGCTGGTAAGTAACAACATGGAGCAATTCACTTGCTTTGTGTGGAAAGGGCCAGAGAGATCACTAGAGAGGCAAAATGTTAATAAATGTGGGAACAGGTTGTTTTCTTAAAGGCAATTGGTTTTTTAGTCATTTTTAACCGAGTATAAATTGTAAACAAAATAGGATCAAATAACAAACAGGGTATTTGACAGCACTAGATTTTCATGGTGAGATATCTGGACCTTGGAAGGTAGTGCCTTGGCCAGTAAGATGAAAAAAACTGCCTGTATTAGTTGCAAGAAAGAAAGGTGAAGAAGAGCAATAGGCATCTACAACAACACCTAATTTTCAGGATGAGCATAGAAAGGAATCATTTTTAATATGGGAAAAGAGGAATAGTGCGAAGAAGGGAGCAAGAGAGATTTTGAAGTCTTTCTACAATCTGGTAAGAAAAACTTTGCGATGTAGCCAAGGTGCTGCTGTGACTTTTGTGGGTGACTGCTTCTCAACCAGTGCAGCAGGCCTGTGTTGCTACTTGCTTGGTTGTACTCAAAGAGATTATAAGTTCTGTAAACAAAGAAGACCTCTAGAATAAAGATGGGCAAGTGTGCAGAGAACAAGGAGCAATTTTCACCCCCACAAGCAACAGCCCCACTTCCTAACATACCAGAAGTGATGATATATCAATTTTTGGACACCACATCACACCCTCGAACACCTCACAGATAAAAAACAGGTCATATGTGGCCAAGGAACATTAGAGTGTTGTCAATATGGCAGAAAGTAATTTAAGAAAGAACACTAAAACAAGCAGAGCATGCAGCAGTTTACCTTTGCCTGAGTCTACTGGGAAAAGCAAGATTCCACCACCTCCTTTCCTCTCCTCCTTGCAGGAACTGAAATAAGATGAGGACAAAGGAGGAAAGTGGTGAGGAAAGAGAAACTGGGATGTTTTAAAGTCAGCCAAAAAAATGGGAAGTGAGAGAATTAATTGGGACTATCCCTGCCAAATCAGGACAGTTGGAAAGTATGCCATTTCAGCATTTGGCCAAAGAAGCAGTTAGGGGCTGAAGAGTTTTGGGAGTGAGGGAAGGTTAACTTCCACATTTGCACACTGTTTGTGGCATTTTCATGTGAATTTCATGCAAAAAACATGCAAAAAATTGTGCTCAAGAGATGTGGCCTTTTTGTAATGGAAGGTACAGAGAACTGGTGCAGGCTTTGGGGGCAGTAAAAGGAGTTTTCAGGCTTTGTGTGGCTTAAGGGCTGCTCTTTTCTCACCACAGCTCTAAGAATATCCCAAAGGCAATGGTCCCTGAAAATCTGCCCTGGAACTTGCCACTGCTAGGAAAAATAAGTACAGAGAAATAAAAATCTTTCTCCTTGCAGCTGAGCCATTAAAAATGCAATTTGTGTTGTGTTGAATTACTAGAAGACTTAATGAGGGAATGATTGGTTGAGATCCTTTTGCATATCCCTCTTCTAACAGGAGTATGAAGTGACATCTGCTGGCATCTGGGAGATGTAGGGCAACGTATTGACTCTGCTTTGCAGTTTGGTTTGTACAAGAGCTATCTTCAGTGCATAACTTTATATCCAAAATAGATTAAACTCCTTAAGTCTAGACTAAAACCCAGACCCATGAGAGCCATCAGCTGCCATTGGATGTATAAATGTTAGCCAAATATAAGCCAGAATTGCCACTGCTCCTTTCTTCTTTTTCTCCCTTTGCTCCAACCATATTTGTAACAGACAGATTGCAAGAGACAAGATGCAAAATATGCATCGTAGGCAGATCATTAAGTGATTTCAAAACCAATCAAAGCTCATGCTATGTTGTGCATTGGTTGTCAAACTAGAACCCACCTTACATATTACCTGAGAGCTCCTAAAATCAACTTAATCATTTATAATGCTAAGGAGGCATAATTGATTGCCTTCTGATTATTCACCATGCTTTCTTTCATGGGTACTTAATCACTATTTTTGTTTGGAAAATGGAAGCTATCAGGCAAGCCTTTCTTTGGAACACCTACCACATGTTGGACTGATGACAACTGAGTTAACAGGGCAGAAAAAACCCTAAACAATGCACCGATGTGACTCACAAATCACCGCAAATCACATTTGAACCCAAAGAGTTGGGATTTGATTGTGAAGGCAACCCCTTTACCAATATGTGGGGGGATTTATTTTATTTTTGGTAGTACTAAATTATTTTATCCTACATTTTATTTTTCTTACATAGAAATAGTAAAAAAAATGGCACAAAATTGATTTTAGCGTTCTGGGATCTTTTTACTGCATTTGTTATTGTGTAGAAAACCCCATGATAAATTCTCCTTAGGCTTGCCCTAAGTCAGAAACAATGTAAAGGCACACAACAACAACAACAACAACAACAAACCTCCCAGTCATTATCAACTTATGACAAGCCTAAGGCAAACCTACCATAGGATTTTCTTGGCAAGGTTTGTTCAGAGGCAGTTTGTTATTGCCTTCCTCTGAGGCTGAGAGAGTGTCACTTGCCCAAACTCACCCAGTGGGTTTCCATGGCTAAATGGGGATTTAAACCCCAATCTCCAGAGTCTTAGTACAGTGTTGAAAGCACACTGCATTGGCTCTCATTTTACTGTATACTGATCCAGAAGCAGAATCTGAAGTCCAGGTTTTAGTATCTCCAATACAGAATTTAACAATAAACTTATTTTTTAGTTTCTGCAAGATCTACAAGTGCACAAATATTATTGCAAGGAAGGACTCTCCCCTTGCATTTGACTCAACAGATGCAGAAAACTCTACAGGAACCACCTACAGCAAACTTGGATACAATGGAAGTTTCATAAGCAACTGTTGGTGTTTGCTCAGGTATTATTTCCAGCCACCTGTGTTCAGTTTACAAAAAGGGTGTGTGGCTCTCCTATCTTTTGTATTTCCAGTTCACATTGCTGAGATATGGGATCTCAAGGCCCAGCAGTGAAAACAAACCTAATTGTTTTCTCCTTCATTTGCACCATAGGCATTCTCAATCAGATCATACATCCGAGCAATGCTAATGAACTTTGTCCGTTGAAGCTCTTTTATGTGGCTTGTCATGGGCTCCATTTGGAAATCCAGAGTGCTGTAGTGTGGTCTGGAGGGGTTTTTTTTCTCCTTTGCTTTAAAGACTTAAACATTAGAAGCACTAATCCAAACAAATGGCCAGAGTTGTGGCGATTTCTCATGGTATGTTTGATGGAAACATCCTATCATGTTTGTGCATCAATAAATGAATTGCTCAGTTTTGGAGCCCCCTCCAGTTAATTGCTTATAATGCCCCATCTCCTTTAACCACATATTGCTGGAGTTCCCATGATATTCAAGCACCTGTCCAGTTACCTCCTCTCTTAATGTAGCCTGAATTTTGGGCAACCACATTGCTCTGCAACAGAGGTGGGCAACATGTGGCCATCCAGAAATTTTTGAGATGCCCTTCCCTTCATTCTTCATTGGTTATACATGGTAGGAGATGGTGGAAGTTGTAGTCCCACAACATCTGGAGGGCCCCAAATTGCCAACCCCGATCTACAAGTTGAATCATATTGCAAAGCAGTATTGGCAAGTTATCCCTTCATATTTTTTTTATTTATTTACTAAAACAGTACAGTGCCTATTTGTTAAAAAGAAATTACATCTTGATGAAATTTAGAGCATTCTTCCAATAAAGAATAAATCTGAATTGCTTCATCTATCAAACTGACAAAGATCATGCATCACCCTTACAGATCTCTCAACATCCCTCATGTGACCAAAGCAGGGAGAGGTCTCCATCCAGAGTGACAAAACAAGCATTGACAAACTGCAAATAATTTGTCTGACTCAGTCTGTCCTTTAGATAATCCGTCTTAACACATCTGTCTTTCAGACGGACATCTACTCCACAGCATTTTGTTCCTGAGGTAAAAATGCTGAAGTTATTCTGAGCAAGTCCTCTGATGGAAGAACTCTCCTGCATTTGCAACAAGATGCATGTGCGTGCACATGGAGAGCTTGGAAAAGACCACGAGCCCCAGAAACCCCCATCTTGGAGTTGTAGTCAAAAAGTATTTTTTCCAACATAGGTGTGTGTGTGTGTACATGCATGCACATATGGGTGAGGGAGAGGGAGACAGAGATAAGTATATAGACAGGCCAACAGACGAACTATGCCTTAGCTCAGGTCATGCCACAAAATTCAGTGCCTCTATATACTTAGGGAAAACAGAAAATCTACAATTTATATCTTGCTTCTTCTGTTGTTTTCTTAGTACGAGTGGCTATAGTTGACATGCCAAAGTAAAGCCATCCCAAAATGTATACTTCAGGAAAACAAGCAAATATTTTCTCCCTCCCCAACCTACAACCAAACTATTTGGACACGCTCAGGAATGACAAACAAAGCATTTGGACCACTTTCTATCATTTCTGTTGTACATAAAAATGAGCTATTTATTTCTTTGAATTATATTCTGACTTTCTCCCAAAACTCAAATTCAAGGCAGCTCACAGACAGAAAAACAGAAGTTATAAGGTTAAATTGCAATTCAAACAATTAAAATATTAAGAGACAATTGAGAATTAATTAAAAGCAATTTAAAAGTACCTTGACAAAGAAAGTACAGCATCCACCCTTTAAAGCTCCTTGCTCAGCAACCCCTAGTTGCCAAAAGCCTGTCTGAATAAAACAGTCTTTGCCTGCAGGTGGAAGGACAACAGGGAGGTGGCACAGTCTAGCCTCCTTTGGAAGGGAGATCCACAGTCTGCATAACACATTAAAAATGTTCATGCCCAAGCCTCTATAGACACATGTTTTGTTATTTATTTCCTTCATGCCCCACTTTTCCTCTATGAAACTCAAGTCTACTCATAGACAGTTCCTAGGCACTGTTCAGAGCCAGACCTGCATAGCTTCAGTCAGCTGGCTCTACATCACGCGCCTTCAAACTACGGCCTGACTGGGACACTTCTTCAAGTCTGTGCAGAAGAGTAATTGCAAGGCCTGTGGTCTGACTCTCTTGCCACACAGAATAAATTCACTGAGCTTTCCTTGAGCAAGATTCAAAGTTGCATGGCCAGTTCAAACAAAACTTCAGTCAGGGTGAAAATGGAAACAGAACAGAAACCTCCTGGCTTTCTCATACAACCTGCCTGCTTCCTTCTACGTTGTGTGCCCGCTCCTCCTAGCACCTTTTTTCATCCATGTTTATTTTTAAAACCCAAAGAAGCCTGACCCAGACACATTTGCACATGAGAAAGATGGGGAGGCTGTTTAACCCTCTCTCCTCCCATTCTTTTTTCATTCAAAAAGCAATCTTTCCCAGCAGAATTTTCACTTCTAGGAGGAAAAACATGGCATATTGATCTCTCTCCCCCACTTTGAGCAAAAAAGCAGATTGATGGTCATATTTAAGGCTGTTGTTTTTTAAGGGACTGGAAGAGTTAAGCTGCCTGTCTCTACCATACTCCTGCTCAAACTCAGCATGTTCTGGATTTTTCAAAAAATTATCAGAACTCCATTTAACCTGTAGTTTGAGGCTGATGGTGAAAGAAATGTTAGTTAATTCTCATGACACAATACGGCAGGGTTTGTTTGCTTTGGAAGGTGCTCTGCGACTCAGCGGAAGCCCAAAATAACAAGCAGACAGTTGTTCCAGAGAAAAGGTGGGGTATTTCAAAACATTCAGTTAGTGGCACAGTTGCCAGGAGTCCATGCAAATGAACTACATTCTTGCTCTGAAGCCATATTTACTAAATGTATCTAAGCACACATACAAGGTACACAGGCATCCTCCTTTAGGATCAAGGCAAGGGTCACCCCACTGCAATCTCACTGACCCTCTTTCACAGACTAAAGTAAAGGCACTCCTTGGCCCAAGGAGTGGGGAAAGATCCTTCATCACCTTGAAGTGTGCTTTTTTTGTCAAAATTGTACAAAGTTGGCTTTTGTAGTTCTCTAAATATATATTTTATAACAAAGATAGAGGATCTGGATCTAAAGATTGTGTAATTATGTGTGCATAAGTATGTATGTGTGCGTGTGCGTGCACATATATAATTTGTATGGACGTGTATCATGCATATGCATGCAAATGCATATCTGCAGATGTGTTGAGATGCAGGTGTGTGTGACACTCATACACACATAGAAGGAGAGATTTACAATATAAATTTCAGACATGAACCATCCAGGTTCGGGGCTCACCAGTTCTCACCATAGGAAGGTCTCACTATGTAAAGGCATATTCATATAGCAAACTCATAGACAGCCTAATGAGGAGTAAAAATCTCCTCCTTCTAGTCAAGAAAGCTTTGCAGAACACATTTTTCCCCATTTTCAGTGAACAAACAACACTGAATGGTTATACGTGGAAATAATCTAACCAGAATTCTGCTGGTGGTAGGACATTTGTAACTTTCCTGATTTTCACCTGATGAAACTGCAGTGGTGTTGGTAATGATGATGCGCTGTACCTGGCCTTGTTGAAACTGAGTATGAGACCTTTCCCCAAAGACTGTAAGAAATCTGTTCTTATAAAATGAGTTTCCACATGTCCTTGGCAGCTATTCAGGAGAATTAACAAATGGCTGTTTAACTTTTAATGGGACATGGATCACCTTCTATATCTTCCTTCCTTGCTGAGGAAGAACAAGAAAGAAAAAGAAATGGGATTCACAACTGTCTGGATGAAGAAACAAACCTATAAATGCATTAACAGGTCACCAGTGTTGACTGTGACTTCAGCCCTCAAAAGCATATAAGAAAACAGTTTCAATCCACTTTCCAGCATATCTCCACTGAGGTTTTTGTGGTAAGCCATGAGAAGCGTTCCTAGAGTTACACTATGTGACCACAGTTGTGTTATCCAGCATGACTGTGGTTTGGTCTTCAAATAATCTCAGAGATAAGCAAACACCATCATATCTCGTGTGACCCCTCGCTCCCTCTTGCATAATGAATTTAACAGGATGAAAGCCAACAACAGTTTAAAACACTGATTCATATAATATAGTGGAAGACTGATTATTAGGGCTATAATTAAGCATTTCCATGTCTGGAGTAAGCTCAGATTTCTCTTTCTCCTCCTTCCTGCCACATAGAAATTGTGCCAGAGCCAGTTAAGAATGGCAATTGACCATTTAATGGTCCTGATACTGATAGTCAAAGCTCACACTTACACAGATAGGCTGCTTCTGTAGCTGTTCACAAAGCCTGCTGGTTGCTGTTATCCAGTCAATAGCAACTGTCCATAATCACCTCTCTGCTTTTATTCCCACCACCACCAATACCAAAAGCAGAATTCAACATCTGGATGCTATTTACTGTATTAGGCTGCAGCCACAGATTCAGGAACATACCTCAGCATCCTTGTCTGCCTGACCTGCTACTCTCACAGAGAATCTGAACAAATGTCATTTATTATCACACATTTTAAAAGAAACTGTAGCATACTTCAAAATCATTTTCTACCAACACAAACGTTTTAAGAAGAGAGACAGTACGCTACATCACCTTTGGCACACATTTTGTACCCCATCATCCTAACATTAGTTGCATTACCATCAGGTCTGAGGCAGTTGTTTGATCATAACGTAGAAGATGACGAAGACGACTTTTCACACACACAAAAAGGCTATGTGCGAAAGAGGCAGAGCAAATATTCTTAAGCTTCAGCCTAAAGAGCGCTTTCTGTAACTTGGAGGCTGGTGCAGAAAAGATTTAGATCAAAAGTATGAGAAGCTTTAATCTGCCTGTTTTATAAGTTGGTGTATCTTGCCTCCAGAACAAGGACAGCCATTTCAGCAGATATCCCATCCACTTGTCAGAATGGTGTACAGCAGAGCATCTGAAATGGTTGTCCATACTCTATTCTTGTAGTCCAAAGAAAGGTCTTAAGTGGTTCTTGGTGGTACTTATCCTGGTATTTATTTTTTCTAACAAAGGAGACTGAGTCTAGCTTGACCAAAGCCAATTTTTCCAAGAAGACCATTACCTGCAATTTTCATAATATAGTGCTGGTGCACACTATGTTTTCCCTTACAAATTACCAATTGGCTTCACAGAACTTTGTTCACAAGAACAGACACATCTATTGCATTAGAGTGGAAAGACTATGAGTTGACACTTATTAACTAGCCACTGAGACTCATAACTACAGCATGGGATGATCACAGTAAAAGCAAAAGTAGTGCCACTTAGACACCACAATGCACTCTGAGATTTCCAAGAGTCAAAGGCTATGAAAACAAAAATCACAAGAATGGTGAAGACAGAAAGAATGGCAGTTACTTATTTCTACCACTGGCAGTTGACAGCTGAGCTGATATTTTAGTTAACTAAAAACTTACAGGATGTTGCTAGCATTAAAAATTCTTCTCCTGCTCTTAAACTCAAACAGTGAGATAATATGAATAAGAGAACAGCTGCAAAGGTGAAAAGGGTACTTCTGGGTATTTTTTTATTGTTGTTTCTGGTTTTCTTTTCTTTTCTTTTGTTTTTAATTGCATAGCAGCTCACCACTTGGCCATGACTTGGCTGTGACTGTAAGGGTATGAAGCCTGTACTCGCTCTGGGAGGTTTTGTATCTTGAGATTTTAGACACCCATGGAATCTACCAATGAAAATTAGAAGTGCCAGCAGAAAGGTGGCAGTGGAGTTGCAGCTGGGTCAAAATTACAGGTGGGCAGAGTGTAGCCCTAAAGCCATTTGCAGCCCCCTCCCTGACCTCCAGTAGCTCTTTTTCAGGGGGGGGGGTCAAAAAAAGTGTAAATTGACTTTCTTGGATACCTCTAGGAGTGGCAATTTGCCTTTTAAATTGAATGTAAATGCCTGCATACACAATGTTTAACATTCAAAAATATCTTTCTTTAAAAAAAAAAACGTGGACTGTTGGCTACTTTCAACTTTTGGGTTTTTTTTGGGGGGGTGATGGGTATTTCTGACAGTCTCTGCCATCCGTCCAACTAGGCCCCAAATTCTCTTCATTTGTCTGTCCCTTATCTAGATGTCCCCCAGAGCAAAACCCATTTTTGATGTGTCAGGATTTGTAATGCAATACAAACTGGACAAGATCTATAAGAAGGATGGAAATCAAGCAGCCCATAAGGTGTTGCTGGGTGGCAGCTTCCAGTATTCTCTATGATTGGCTATGCTGGTGAGGGCTGCTGGGATTTGTGACCCAACAACATTTGGAGGGGCACATGATTCTAAAATCTAGTTTATAAGGGTGTACTGTCATATGAAACTTTAAAAGAAAAACCAATATCAACTCAGTTGCTACTCCAGAGAACATTAATTATGTCCTATCAAAGTCAAAAAGCTCAACTTACCCATGATTATTAATTTGTCTCAGAACTTAATGGAACTTGAACATGGTCACTTTCTGTGCAATTTGAGCCTTTGAATATAGCCCACATACCCAAGATCGTGCTGGTGAGAATGAAAGATTTCTTCTCAATCCGTCACCCATCCTCAGCCCCATCCTGTACAAGGTCTGACAATTCTGGAGGCCATGCAACAGCACAGAACTAAACTCAGTTAAAAAGTTCAGTAGAAATATTTATCTGTGAGCTGGACCCTAGTGCTAGGATGATCTATTTATTTACTCTTTTTCGCTACCATACACCCACGTTTACTTTTAAAGATAAGAAATCTTTTCCTATTTATCTGAATGGAGTAGTTTTGCTGTTTAAATAATTCTGCTCCCTTGGCTAACATAAATGTAAAGTCAGCCATAACAATATGTACTAATTTATGGTTTGGCCTTATTTTTAAAAGCCATTTGAGCTACAGTTTCCAGTAAACATTTTTTTTCTCTCTCTGTTTTTGTTTTGTTTTGTTCTGCTTTGCATATTGAAACAGGATTCAGTAGATATTTGTCTGCATTATGTTAGGATGATTAACAATAGAGACAGACCTCAAAACAACCCTTGCACTGTAAATTCTTAGTGCTAAAAACAGTACGCCTAGCTTTAAAGCATATTAGCATTAAAGAACAGAATCATTCCAAGTATCTCTTCTTAGACTTGCTAGGCTTGAAATATTCCTTTTAGTGGATATATAAAGATCGAATATAATAACTATGTTTTTAAAAAAAATCCCTGATTGCCAATCCACAAAATTCAGAGTTTGCTGTGTCACCTAGATCTGTGCTTCTAGAACACGGTGCAAAAAAATAAGTCAACTAATGGGAAGAATGGTACACACACAAACAAACAAAAATGTTTTTGCTGTGTGCCTTCAAGTTATTTCTGACTTATGGTGACCCTAAGGTGAAGTTACCATGGACTTTTCTTGGCAAGACTTGTTTGGTGGTGCTGTTTCCTTCCTCTGAGGCAGAGAGGTTGTGACTTGCTCAAGGTCACCCAGTGGGTTTCCATGGCCAAGTGGAATTCAGACCCTGGTCTCCAGAGTTGTAGTCCAGCACTCAAACTACTATACCACACTGGTGGTCCTGATTAGATTGAAACTTGGAAAAGTTATTTTTGGATTATAGTTCCCATCATCTCCTAGCCACCATGGTCAATAGTCATGCTAGTTGGAGGCTTCTCAAATATATAGTCCAAAAAGTATATTCTCCAAGCTCTAATTCAAATGAACCTTTTTACACATTTAAAGAACAACTGAGAACAACACAGCCCAACCCCTATCAATGCATCCACAAGGCACACACTTCCACTGGCACATTAAGCAACATAAGAAGAGATCCTATCTGTGTCCCTGCTTGGCTAAAGGTCCAGGGAAAGGCAGCAGCATATTGCAGAAGGGCTCACAGGTGGTTCAGTGTCAGACAGAGAGGGGTCAAGTCCAATAAAATGAGGGCAAGTGCAGTAAAGCTAGGTCAAGTACTGTCAGGACCCTGGACAGCTTTCAGCAAAGTGACAAAGTGACAGGGGGTTTGTTGGTAAGGAGAGTTGTTGTCCCCAACAAAAGACTGCAGCCAACTGAGAGGCTGCTCATTTCGAAGCACATCCCTCCCCCAGTTGGACTGTGGTCACTGTATGTCTGAAAAACAGGAGAAGCTATGAAGGAACCATTCTCAGACTCTGAAGTTAATGGAAGGGCTATAACCATAGTGATAATAGTTAAATGAGCAGGGGTGGTGCAAAGACCTTTCCTTGAAGTGGGACAAAGTGCTTCTTATTCAGACCCTGAATACTTTGCAATGTTGTTGATCCTCTGAGCTTGAAGATGTGACACCACATATGTGCACAGAACTTCTTTGTGCAATTATCCTGTCCTCTCATAAAATCACACAGGTCTTCTGCACCATCAATCCTATGAAAGAAATCCAGATGTAATCTGTTTTATGAGGAAAGGGTAGAGAGAGTCATGGCTGCTAGAGGCATAAGCGGAGAGGTGAGTGGGCATAAGCTTGGCCATTTCCACACTACACTCTTATAGCGTGATTATTCCACTTTCAACATCCTATGGAATCCTGGGGTTTGCAGTTTAGGGAGAGGTCATCCAGCCCCTCCCTAAATTACAAACCCCAGGATTCCATAGGATGTTGAAAGTGGAATAATAATGCTATAAGAGTGTAGTGTGGAAATGGCCCTTATCCTTTTAAGTATGAGAGGAATACTCATGTCTTCAGGCCTCTTGATGTTACAAGCAGAAACACAGTTCTCCTTCTTCAGCTCTTTTCAGGAACGCTACAGTCAAACAGTTCCTCAAAGGCCTTCAGCATCTCTACCCTCCTGTCTCCCCACTGCTTCCTCCATGGTTGCTATCGCTTGTCCTTTCCCAGCTTATGCGCCATCCATTTGAGCCCATGGCCATGTCTGACGACTGCCTCCTTACTATGAAGACGGCATTCTTGGTTGCTGCTACTTCAACTAGAAGGGCAGGCGAGCTGACTGTGCTACGTTCAGATGAACCCTTCCTACTGTTTCATAGGGACAAGGTGGTCCTGTGTCCAGACCTCTCATTTCTTCCAAAAGTTGTCTCTGACTTGCATTGAAATCAAGATATTATTTTGCCAACTTTCTATCCTGACCCAGCTTTGCCTCTTGAACGTTCTCTCCACTTGCTCAACGTGTGTCGCACCCTAGCTTTCTACTTGCAAGGGACCTCAATCTTCCGCCATACTCCCCACCTTTTTGTCTGCTATGGTGGGTGCCAGAAAGGTCACAAAGTATCCACTCAATGTTTCTCTAAATGGGTTGTCCAGACGATTCACCTTGCCTACAAACTTGCTGGGCAACCACCACTATGTGGTCGTGGCCTTCAACCTTTGTCCGCCACTACTGCCTTGATTGCAGAGCCTGGCGATGCTCACTTTGGTCGTGCGGTGCTGTCTTCTATTGTCTAGGACCTGACCCGCCATCCAACAGTAAGCTACTCAATCTCCCATTGTGTGAGGCACAGAGACCACGAAGAAGAAGAACAGGTTGCTTACCTGTAACTGTGGTTCTTCGAGTGGTCATCTGTGTGTCTGGTAAGCGATGATCGCAGAGACATAAACCTTGAGAGAGGAAAAGGCCAATCCTCATTCCCATAGAGACAGGAGGAAGTGAAGCACTGTTGACAGGGAGGCCGGAGAAGAGGCCTCACCACGGGCATCCACGAAGGCCACAAACTTCTACCACTTGTAGTCATAGGATCTGCAAGTGGATTCCTTTCTAGTGGCCTTGAGAACAGCCTGGATAGCAGGAGAGTCTAGAATGTTATCCTCCACGGGTGCAGGCGGAGGACAGGGAGGAGGTTAGGTATGCACAGAAGTCACATTCTGCAGCCACGGCAGATGGTGAGAAGGGGACCGAACCAATGTTGCCTGGGCCAATAGGGGCTACAAGGAAGGCGTCTGCCGTGTCTGCAGCAGGTAGTGGTGGTGGCAGTAGTGGTTATTGCTGCTGCTATAATCTATGGGAGCAGGAGCACACAAGGACTGAAGACCTAGGTTTACCTACATGCAGTAAGAACAGCATCTACTAGAGACAGCACTGGCCATATAACATAAGCCTTCACAGGTATCCGTTCAGAGTTGATTCTGAGTCTGCAAAAACCTGGATCTGATTCAAGAAACCCTGGTCAGAACATGAATGAGGAAGGTACGCAACCCCCTTAAGCTTAACTTGTTAAAACCGCTCTACTTGATCATCCATCTTTTGTCATTATTGTGGACAAGCACACCGGGAGAGGTGATGAAGTTGTATTCAATTTGTAAGACTGAATTAAAGGAAAGATGATTAATAGCACAGAGGTCTTGGTGTGAGAGTCATTACTCAAATAAGGAAACACCCGGAAGAAATCTATGCCTTTAAAAAAAAGATAATCAAAAGTGCAGTAGATGCAGTCATTGTGCAAATTATACCTGGCCAACTAGGAAAAAACATAATAAATGGCTGCTTTTTTAAAAAAAAAAAAAAAAGAACCCTTTGTGGGGAGGGGGAATCAGAAAGTAACTGTATGTACATTGTGGTTACTTTCCAGACAATACCATACATTGCTAAAGAAAAGCTATTTCCTAACATTTAAAAACAAGGACTCTTCAACCTTTGGAATGCAGACATACATCATGTCTGTGAGATTGAGGGGGGTGGGGGAAAGATCAAATGTAATATTTTCTTTCAACACAGACAACTGCTTTGAGATTTTCCACCCAGACAGCCTTGAAAACTGCCTGCAGCCTTTGCCAATTACTACTGACAAATACCACTTGGTCCTGAGTGATGTTTTAAGTGAAATAAAACAGTGAGGAAAAGTGAACATGATGAAAGGGCTCCTTTTCTTTTCTTTCTTTTCCCCCTCCTTTTTTTTTTCTTCCTAAGAGGCGACTACAAGTTACATATTCACAAGGTAAGGTATATGCTTCCTGTCCATGACAAATTCCTTGTGAAGTGGAGAGCTGAAGCAAACTTTCTTTGACAGTAAAAGCAAAGGAAGACAAAACTCATTTTCATGACTTCTGAAACATATATTCTTTTAATTTTAAACAAAGGAAGAGAAGCTAATACAGTACCCCTGTTCAACATCATTCTTCACAATATCAGTGTCCTAGTGGAGAAAAATGATTTATTGGCCATTCAGCATGTGCAGGATGCATACAGGATCTTTCAATGCAGTCTTTTGATAGTCTGCCCCAAAATGCAACCTTTAGCATTATAAAATGTTTAGGCATTATCACATGTTAAGAGATTTCATTTTCATGGGCAATGTTTGCATTGATGGGAAGAAAGTGACAGAGAGAGATGCTCAAAAGTATGTAAAAGTCTTGTCACCACAAAGGACATTTTTGTTGTTGTGTGCCTTTAAGTTGCTTCTGACTTATGGTGACCCTAAGCCACTCAGTGCTTTTCCATGGCCAAGTGGGGAATCAAAACCTGTCTCCAAGACTGTAGTCCACTGATCAAGTGAGCATAAGGGTTTCATTATTGAATTTAGTATAGACTATGTTTATGAATCTTTATTATTATCCCCATATTCCTAAATATACAACACCACATATTTCATCCCATATTTACTCTTCAGACAGGTAGAGTAACAGCTACTTTAGGCAGCAAAGAGATGGAGAGTGGCAGCAAACTGTTGGAGAACAAAGCAATGTGGACCCTGTGGCAAAATCAGCATCTCCTCTACTAGTCTTCTACCCTAAGGAAGATGCTGTGTGTGGTGTTACCATGGCAAAATAAAACTCAACTGCCTGATTGATTGGCTTCTTGAAGTGAAATGGGAGACAGCAACATATCTTAGATTGGCCCTGAACTTTGAATCTAGAATCAGGAAGTAAGATGCATTGCACCTCCAACATAACTCAGATGAATTGCATTCTTCTGTTACTACCAATAAATTGACCACCAATTGTTATTCTGATTCTGGTCCTCCTGACCCAGTCCTGGCAATTCCAGTGGGGAACATAATGCATGAGAGATACAAACTTTGTTTCCCCAAATTATTACATACCTAAGAGTCTTCTAGGAGCACGATGCTGCTGGAAAACAAAGTAAGTGTTCTCTACATGCTGTTTCCCTGAACTTCTGAGATTTTGCCTTTGTCAGCAACAGAAGTGGTGGCAGCATAGGGCAGTATGATGATGGGGGCGGGTGTACATGCAGTTTGCAAACAATGTACTTCCTATGTCTAATCTACATATGAAAACTATTCCAAAGAAAGAAAAGCTAAAACAAATGCAAGTAATGCAGCTTTAAAAGAGATCCCTCAGGCTGAGAAGATTTATTTGCATTTATTTCCCAAGCTGCTTTCATCATGGAATTCAAAATTAGGATCCCCAGGCAGTCTCCCATCCAAGTGCTGATGAGATCCGCTTAACTTTAACAAAGTTGCTTTGTCATGCATCTTCAGACCAGACTGGAAACATTTAAGATAATGAACAGTGCAGAAGAATGAGCAGACAGTTCATCGATGTTTCCTGCGACACTTAATATAAGGCCTAGAATGTACTCAACGAAAACTATAGAACTACAAGTTTCAAAGAAGCAAATATGGACCATTTTTCCATTGTGCACTTGGTCTCAATGCCATGAGATAGTATCAACTGAAGAAGAAAAATGGGTAAATCCACAGGTGCCTACTAGTTTGGCCATTTTGAAAAGTCTGTGGCGGGGGGAAAGAGCAGTGAAAAGCAAGGTATTCATTACCCAACATACTCTGCCTCCTTAAAACATTCTAGTAGGAAGGCCAGAGCATAGGACTTTGGTTCTTTAAAAAGAAAAATCCTTTAACACATTAGTCTTTACTTTTTGAAAAGTGACATACTATTAATTGCTCAGTATTTTGTTCTTTTGAAGAAACATGACTAAACATGACTAAAAAAATCTAGAGAATGATGCTCATCAACAACATTTTGAGGTAACCAGTAAGTATTACTTATTATACTGAAGAAGTATGTTACTGCAGTTTGGGCCTCCTTGGAGATACCCCTAGATATCATTTTGATATCAATAATTTGGCTCTCTTCCACCACCCCTCTCCATGTGTTTGTGAGGCCCCCGGACAAGCACAGAACTAGGCTCAGCCACTAATTGCTGGACATTCCATTCTCCACCCAGGCAGGCCAGAAATAGCCAGATCACCGCTTTAGGAGACCTCTCTGCAAACACCCTTATTATGCATGCATGCTGTTCACAAAGGACTCCCTGCCCTGAGCAGGCAACTTGGCAAGCTGAATACTCAAATGCCAAGCACTCTGCATTTGCATACTGGCTAACTTTTTGTCAATTTGGACTTAATCATGCTAAATTTTGACCTTTCTAAAGCTTTGTCCTGCGCCCAAAACTCATTGTTCTCCCCAGGTATGGCATAGCCTGCAGTTACATTTCTCCCTATAAAAACCCCTGATTCCGAGACCATCCTCGGATCGCTACCGAGTTCCAGACTGCCTTGCTGCCGCTTTGCTTGGCGAGCTTCCCCTCAGCTCCACGTGCTAAGTTACATCAAACCCCAGCATCGCTCTCTATCTTCTTTCCAGGCTTCAGGAACAGGTTTCGTATCACCCGAATCAACTATGCCTCTGAAAATCCTGCTATCATACACCTTTATTTTCCTTAGTTATCTGTGTGTGTGTGTTGCTTACATTGTGTGCCTGTATTTAATAGAGATCACTCATTTATTTCCAACACGGTTTGCTTCTTGACTTGGCCTGACCCCGTAAACATTGGGTTACAAGATCCTGCTGCGTTACCCTGCCTCTCGTAGTGCCAACCAGTGCTCTTGACTAATTTCCCCATCTTGTGTAATTGTAAGGTTATTTAGGTGTCCCTCCCGGGACCCCCAGTAAACAGGGTAACAAGTAATAGTCTCACTGCTCTTTCTGTGACCTTTTAAACTCTCATCTGGACATACAGAATATTTAGGTCCCTCAAACAGCTTTCAAACAAAACAAGACCAACACAATAGGCCTTTTATGACAGTTGTCATCTGAAGTGCTGTTTCTCACCGCATCTACTGCATTTTTATTGGTTACATTTTTCTGCAAACAAGGACTGACAGCTGCACAAAAGGAAAGGTCATGCTCATGTGGGCATGTGTTTTCTGGCTCTGAGTGTTTGGGACATGTGGATACCTTTGGTACTGCAGGCCCTGTGCATTTTTATTACCCCACCATAGACTGGAATTCTCACTGGGGTCAGCAAAAACCAAGTTTAAGGCACTGAACAGAACAGGTTTTTTATATGGCCGAATGAGAGTTAAAATAGCAACATTATAGGTGTCATGAGTCCTGCTTTGGCCAATTCTTAGATTGGATTGAAAAACAGAAAATTCAAAAGTCACACTCCAAACATTTTGGATAGCATCACTCTGTATCTTAATACGCACACATGAAATAGTGTTCAAATGACTGAAGCAAGCTACTTTTTCTCAAGGTTGTTGCCTTTGTGTGGAAGCAGGCAGCTTGGAATTAACACCTCAAAGACCATCGTAGGTGAAGGTAATATCTGATAAATACAGAAGTATGGGGCCAGCTGGGCACAACCGCGTGGTTAAGATAGACTACAGAAGGGAAAGTGGGCAAGTGGAAAGGGAGCCAGATCAACGAGTGTCACTCTGTGCTCAAGAAAGCAAAAGAAGAGACAAACCAAGGAGTGAACATTCCAAGGACCCCTAACTTTTTCCCATTTCCTTGTGCAAGCGTAGTGGGACTTCTCCAATTTCAGAATTGTGGAATTCATTGCAATATATTTTAGGGCAGTACTATAAGATGACTATGTCTGAAGTTTTCAAGTTGCATTCCTATGAACTCTGGGATTCATTGAGAAGTTATGGAAGTTTCAACAGTAGGAAGAACAATAACAATATCCCAAGCAGTCGTACCCTGTTTTCCTCCTCCTCCCCACAAGGTGCAGTCAGAAGTAGAACACATTTTGGATGTATTCTCAAGTGCACTGCTCACTTCACACATGGTTGTAACGCAGCCCAGCACTCCCACACAGCATCCTGGTCCATAGTCAGGGTGGTTTCTGATATGATTGAAGATTCTACCACAAAGATAAATTGAGAAGGGCATGATTATAAAATAGCATCTGGAAAGAACTGAAAGAAGTAACTGTAGCTTAAGAACATAATAGCAGTCCACCTTGTTTGGACTAGATCAGGGCTTTCCAAATGGTGTGCTGCAACTCATTAGTGTGTCACCTGAAGTCTGTAGGTTTGCCACCTCCCTGGACTGAGAAAGACCCTCCCCCCACACCCGAGCCTCTCCTGCTGCCGCCACAGCAACAGAAGGCCAGGATCAGGTATGGGGGCTGCCTTTCCTGCTGCTGCACCCTTGCTGGGGTCTTTCTTCGGCAAAGGCAATGGCAGCAAGCCAGGAACCGGGGGTGGGGGCAGCCTTTCCTGCTGTTTAACCTCTGGTTTGCTAAGAAAACTGAATTACTGTGTTGCAAAATGCTGCATGTCCAAAAAGTGTGTCACCAACATGAAAAGTTTGGAAAACTCTGGACTAGATGATCTTATCCAGCATCTTGGTTGTCACAATGGCCACCCAGGTGCCTTCCAGAAGTCCATAGTAGAACAAGTGAGGAGAAGCAATAGCCTTTTCCTTTTGTAGCCCCTAGTAGCTGATATTCTATGACATACTTTATATGTATCCAATTTCTAATTCCAGCTAAATCCAATTTTTAATTCCAACTAGAGCAGGCCCATTTAATCCATGGAATTAACATAATTATTGATTTACCAAGTTCTCATGGATTCAATGAGTTCAAATTGACAACTGGATTTAGGCCGTTAATTCCTATTCTCCATGAGCTGTACAATGGAAGTAATTTTTCATTGGGAGAGACTGAGTATACTGCATTCTTAATAAAACTGAAGAATCAGTTCTCCTTAAGCATGTTTTATAGTCAAGAAAGACTAATGAATTAAAGAGCACATATTCTAAACTTCAGAATGTAGGTCTTTAACTTCATTATCTATTTTGTTTCTGAAACTGCAAAAATCAACAAAGAACTCTAGGCTGTTCTTTTTGAAGGCAGCTTGTTTTCAAGCATTCACTTTTTCAAGGAAAATTTCCTGTGAAGTACACATACACCCTCTAGTGTACTGTTATAAAAACAACAGTGATTTCTGAGATATTAAAGGCCAAATATTTTAATGGGTTCTACTGAATTGTATTGAATTAAGTACATTGTCTTGCTCACAAATCAAGAAAAGTGAATGTCAACATGCCTTGCAATTACAGCTTTTATATACTATAGATCTTTCCTAATTATTTCTGAGAAACCCACACCATCATTTTGATCACCCTAGACAGCTTGCTGGAACCTTATTTATCAGTTCTGGTAGACATATAACTAATATCGCTTGGTTTGGCATAGTACACAGTGTTTTTTTCTCTGCACTTAACATGCAAAATGCTTATCCCATCCAATCTTCCAATTCCTCTGCAACACACCCAATTTTCAGAATAAGAACTAAGGCTGAGAGAGCAACTTGTTCAAGGCTAGCAATGATATGACTCAACTGGCCATGCTGATATGAGACGTTAAAATCTATCAGAGAAGTTAAAGTCTTTCAAGCATTTTTTAAAGATTCCAGCTTGCCTCATATGGATGGATGGAACAAAATTGTAGCTCTCAACTCTTAGAATCTTTTTGGCCAAAAAGTGAGGTACACTTTAAATAATTAAATAAATAAAATATCCAGAGGTCTTTAGTATCATACCTGGAAGAGATCTTGGACATCATTTAGTTCCAACCACTGCTGAACATAGGACCTGAAATAAAGGATAAAACTAAAGTAACCCTGATGCCAGACTACTTAAAACATCTTCCAGGAGAGTCCACCACCTCCCAAGGCAGTCAAAGAAAGCTTTCTTCACATCTGTCTTCAATCTGTCCCCTGTGATTCCATCCCATTGCTTCAAGTCTTGCCCACCAAAGCAACACAAAATAAGTCTGCCCCAGTTTCAGCATGCCAGCCCATCAGTATTCTTAGGCCATTTCTACACTACACTGTTACAGTGCTGTTATTCTACTTTCAACATCCTATGGAATCCTGGGAATTGCAGTTTAGAGAGGGGTATCTTTGGCCTCAGTAAACTGCAACCCCAGAATTCCACAGGATGTTGAAGATGGAAAAATAGCACTATAATAGTGTAGTGTGGAAATGGTGTTCATCTGCTAGAGCAGGGTTGGACATCCATAACCTTGCAGATACTTAATTGCAATTTCCAGCCAGCCGTGCTGACTCTGGAAACCATGATTCAATTCCCTGCTTGGCCATGGAAACCCACTCAGTGACCTTGGGCACCTCACGCATTCTCAGCCCCAGAAAACTCCATGATTGGTTCATCTTAGGGTTGCTGTAAGTTGGAAATGACTTGAAGACACACAACAACATATGCCAACTAGACTGACAAGCAGTTTAAGCCAACAACATCTGGAGGGCTGCAGTAGCCTGCCTTGTGTTACACTAACAACACAAAGTTATTCATTTAATTAATTAATTTTAATATTTTATATGCTGCTTGTGAAGGGAGGAGCTGGGCAAGCCTGCTTGGTACCAGCCAATCACAGCTCAGTTAATGCAGGACCTACAGGGGAGAAAGGATACAAAACTGAGACTTATCCAGGGCAGCTGCGTTGGCCCTCCAGCAAACAAAATCCAAAATTCACAAAGCAGCCAATACCTCTTATTCGCCCAACTTCAAAGTGTAAAATATATCATGCACGCTTTCAAAGTATCACTACCTTCTTCATCACTAATGCTATTAAAAATCACACAGGAGAAGAAAAGTCACAATGAGGCTTGTCTCTGACAGAAGGCAGATAGGGGAAAGATGGCCTAGAAATAAGGAAAAGATTGCAGAGACACAGTGAAAGGATGCCATAGAAATAGGGAAAAGCTACAATAGAAATAGGACAGTCTGCCAGGGGAAAGAACTGAATAGGATTTTGGGAAGCTATGAATTCTTAAATAGTTCAGGGGTTAATATGTGAACTAATTGTGTATTATTAAACTTCTACTTGTTTATTCTTTTTTACAACCGTGTCTGACTGTTCCTGTTAAGTTTTGATAGAGAGTCTGGTCACGCTTAGCATAGTCAATCGATAGAACAACTCATCCTCTGGTCCACATAGCCACCACCTTCAGGCCCAAGTACCTAATCCAGCAAGGCCCTTTGAGAGGGAAAAGGGCCAAGGCAATTGAAAGGAGTCCAAGGGTCTGGAACTATAAGGACAGTTTGGAGAAGGGATCCATCACACTGCCCAACAGGAATACACAAATATAAATATAGGGTAATAGGGAATGGAGAATCTGTGGCCCTCTAGATGTCCAACAACTTGAATCCATTTCTGACCAATGGCTATGCTAGTTAGGACTGACAGGTGCTGATGGCCACAGGTTCTGCACAGCCACAGATGCACCATCATGCTGTAAAAGAACAGTGATTCTTCATTTTGATCACACAGACTTGCACAACTCATTGTATCAACTACTCAGATGACAGAGCACCACTGTGTTGGCTATTTCACTGGAATCATTTTGCCTCAGTTCAGCTCAAGTCCTGTTCTTCACCAATCTAGTCTGACCTTGACAATAATCTCCTCAGACATTCACACTGCACAGCTCAATTGTTAAGGGCAACCCTGCATTTATGTTCCTTCCCCACACACAACGCTCTTGAGAATTCCATGTTGACCAGCACTCTAAACCACTAATCTGGATTTCATTCAGCTGCAAGAGTAAAATTCAGCCCACATTGTACCTGCTTTAATGTTTATCATACTATTTAAAGATTCTGTTGGCCGCACATTTCAATCATAAAATGCTAGGAATTTGTGTGCTGTTAGCAGAAAAGCAAAAATTGCCCCAGGTAGATATAAAACAGAGCCAATGTTTACCATCCTCATAACAAGTCCAGCCTGCATTTAGTCTGCAATTAAACAAGCTTGGCATGTTTTACTTTGCCACAATGCTAACATTTTCTTCCATTCCCCTTCTTTTATCATCTTCATCTATGCTCAGTGTGCTGGAAATTACTTTATTTAATTCATGCTGTAAATGAGTCCCTTTCTTCTACAGAGCTTCATATTTCTAAGGAGTTTTTCACTTCTAAGAACAGTGAATCCTTGAAGACATCACTTACAGACCTTCCCCCAAGTAAGTGTCATCTCTTGACATTTCATTCATAATGTACTTAAAAGCTTTAATTAACCGAGTTTGAAAGTTGATACTATCTTATCTTTTCCTGAATAGACAGGTCTAAAAGCACTAACCCATGATGAATGATTCCTACATTTTATAGCTGAAGCTGGGAAACTAAAAACCAGTCTAATGATGGCTGTAAAATGATATCAAGGGAGCTTGTAAGATCACCACATTCCCTTTTTTTTCCATGAGCACCCTACTAGTAATGACTGGAAAGAAAAAAAAACAGTGGCCTCCACTGGGAGAACAGTGAAGAACACATGTATTCTCATTCCAGTACCACTATTACATCTTACATAATGGTTTCTTTTTCACACTTTGCTTCACCAGGTTATCTAAAGGTAGCAATAGGGCGTAACAGATCATTCCTCTTATCTGTTTTAAAAAATGTTGGTAGTGAAAAACCAAATCTCATAAAATACTTAACCCTGCTATATGCTAGAAGTTGCTTCTTAATCCTTTCCAGATGCATATTGGCAGATGCTTTAAAAAAAAAACTACAACTGTATTTCATTGGGAGAGCAAGCCAGCTATTTGTAAAAACAAAGGAGAGAAAGTCAGGTTGCTTTCCTTTGTAACTCTGAGCAGTTTTGAATGAGTTCCTCTAGTGCTCAGCAGAGCCAGTGTGACATAGTGGTCTGAGCACTAGGTTAGGATACTGGGAGACACTGGGATCCCTGCTCAGCCATGGAAACCCACTGGGTGGCTTGGGCAAGTCACACTCTCACAGCTTGAAAAGAAGGCAAAGGTCAACCTCTCTAAACAAATTGTGCCAAGAAAATCCAATGACAGGTTTGCCTTAGGGTCAGCATAAGTCAGAAATGACTTGAAGGCACACAACAATTGTCAGCACGCATGTAAATATGGAGGAAATTTGAAGAAAAATAATCATGGGTTGAAATTTCAGGTTTATTTTCTTCCTTTGGTTTAGGGACTGATTAGCTGTGCAATCAAGTTGGTCAGATAAATTTATGCCAAATCTTAGCATGGGACAAAGATGGTGGTTTTAATTTTTTCTTTCTTTACTGAAGACAGTGGAATTTTCCCCTGCTTATGTAGCATTATATTGTTGCAGTTTTTCTCACAAAAGGTAGATCAAAGATGGTCCTGATGGAACCAAAAAGTAGAAAAAGAGATATTTTGAGATGTGAATTTCTAAGTCAGCTCAAAAAGTAAAAGTAAAAGTGATCAAGGTATTGCTAAAGTAAGTGGATATAATACATGTGATCCTCAGTTACTTCAAACATTACAAATAAAATCAACCATGGGTGGGATTATCCATCCTGAAAGAGTAGGCATGAGGAAGCAGTCTTATTTAGGTAAACCAATCAGTATTTATTTATTCCAGCCTAATTATTTAGATTTTGACACAGTTAACATGCAATTAAGAAGCTTTTTAAAAAAAGATAATTGTTCTGGAAACATTGTGTATAATCTCCAAGACCTCTAGAAGATCAGACATGCTTCCAGCTATGAATCCAAGAGGCCACCTACTATGAAGACCTGTTCCTGGCAAAGCTTTGTAATACCCAAAATATTTTAGTATGTTAGGGTGGATAAACCACACCTCACCATATCCCCAGGTGGACATGAAGCTGGCTTGAACCCCCAAACACAAGGTAGGAACGTAGAAGAGAAGACAGACACAGACACACACACACACACACACACACGTTGCTTTGGCCAAAGGATCCCTCCTAGGAAGGATGAGTTATTCTTTCAGGCTTCCCTTCTTATATCATTTTTATGTTTATATTAAAGACTGCTTACAGAAAGAAAAGATTCATGCATCAGCAAAGCCACAGGTTGTACACGTGTTACATTCTATCTGACCCTTAACACTCCTAAGTCTGCATGTTCCAGGCAATATCCTGGGTCATTCTCAAAGACATCTTTTATAGCAGTGTCCTTTGTTTGTACATACTGATCACTGACATGCATTAAACAATTCTAAAGCAAGGTTGTTGGAAGAGCTCTGAGTATCTAAAATGACAATATCACAGTTAATTGTTAACACACGTTAATTCTATAGCAAATTACAGAGCACCAAATTTCAAGTCTTACAAATACACCTGTGGCGATCTGTTTTATCTTCCTTGATCTTATGTGTGTGGTATTGCAGGCTATATGGTAAAAGTCAGACTTCCAAATATCATTTCCAAATTTGGTAAAAATCCAGCCAGGCATTTTAATGTGATGAAAAAACAGACAGAAATTTAGTTTTGTTTCTTTAATTATGGCAAGTTTTTTAAAAAGTCACTTTTTGAATGTCACTCCTAAAAATCATTCAGATGATACAACATGAATGTGTGGGGAAATAACTGGTGTGTCCCTCAGTCCGATTAATTTTTGTACAAACAACACAGCCTGTGTTTTAAGTCATACCATCTCAAACATACAAATAAATTTGGTGAAAATCCATTCACCCACTTTTATCTGGTGTGGTAACAAACAGACAGAAACTTAATTTTAACTTCATAATTTTAAATATCTTAAGTTTGACTTCAGTTCTGTTTGTTTCTGGATTCCCAGGCAATGCTTGACACTCTAGTTCCCTGCTGAGAGTGATAAAAATCTTTCTCTTGAAGCACAGAAGGACTTTGAAATACCTGTCCTTAGTCTACTTTAATTGAATTACTCAATAATTTACTTAGCCAGGGCACCCTTTAGACCTTTCTAGTCTTTATTAGCAAAACAATGAATGCTATGTTCCTATATTAGAAGGGGATACATGTGCCTGGATATGGCATGAAAACCTCCTTCTCTGCCATTGCATAAGACAAGGAAGTTCCTTCAATTCCAAACAGTTGTCTAGAACATCACAAGGTAAAATCACCAAGGATTTTGACATGGAACTTGAGAACATCACCTCCCAGATTAGATCACCTTTGCTGATCTTTGAACACCCTTCTTGCACATCCACTTCAGCTGAAAATTAGGAGAGTAGAGACAAAAAGGACAGCTGCTTCTTGGCACCTAGACCCTGGAATGGCCTCTGTAGGCAGGCACACCTGGCTTCATTATTCTTCCAGCAAGCTTCTCAAACCTTCGATTCAATTTAAACTCTTAGGATCCATTGGTCTTGTTTTTCCTATCTATCCTGTTTACAGAGCTCCCACACTTGATTTTAAACTGTTTAACATATATATAATCTGCCATAAGTTGTTGTAAGCCTCCTGGTGTCTGTTTTGCATAGAAAGACAGTAAGTCATTTTTATAGTAGAGAAACAACAAATAATCTTGTGGCTTCTGCAACAGAAGATCCACTCAGAACGCTATGGTGAAGTTTTGTTTGAAGAAAATCAAACTGCTGTGGTGGGTAAGCACTGAAGTATTTCAGATGATAGCTCCAAAATTCTTAGTTCTTCAGTACGCAATGCCTCTACCAAACTTAGCTGGGTCCTCAAATGTTCACAATCATGTTTTAAGACAGAAACCTGAAAAGTAAAAAGCAAAAAGATAAAACATTCCCAGTTATGAATATACAGTTACCCAAATATGTAGACACACATTGACTACTGAGGCAAATTAAATATAGGACAATCTGTTTAAATTGTTTTTAAAAATCAAAACTTACAAATAGATACAGATATAGATATATAGATATATATAGTATTGCAGGCTTGCCATTAAATTTAAGAGCCTTTAAGAGCCTTTTAATCCATAAGAGATTACATAGCTAAGGCTTGATATAGTCACTGGCTGGTCAGATCTCAGAGTCTCACAATAAAAATGCAGACAGTTTTGCTGTTTTTCTTAAGTTCATGCACTGGAGCTTCTTTCTATGATTCGTGACCACAGAAGAAATACTATAAAGTAAGCAAGAAAATGTAGATCTGCTTAATTGATACTATTTATCCTATGTGTGGCCCTTGGATTATCCTGCAGAAACTTTCCAGTTTCACCATCATCAACTATAACTCTGCCACCACTGCTTCTTCCAGTGGATGAACTGGCTCTTCATAGAAAAAAAAATTCCCTACCCCGTCTATATTTGGCCCTAGACATATCTGCAAAAATGACAGCTTCCACCCAGTGCCTATAAATGGGTATCACTTTCACAGTTGGTAAATGGGGACCACCTGAACCTCACACATGGAGGAGGCCACGTCAACATTGACAGGCATTACAACATTATTGCCAACTTCCCCCATCCTCCAATGGTACCACCAAAAGCTTAAAAACAGACCTTCCAACTAATAGATTACAAATAAAGAAATCTCATCTGCTTTCTACCCCTGGCAAATTCACCACTAGGAGTCTATCTATGCTTGGTTTCACATTCCAGTTAGTGAAAAGAATGGCCTCTTGAGTACCCCATCTTTGCCTCTAATCTTTAAGGTAAGGAAAAACAGAGAATTAATATTTAAGACTGTTCCACAAGTACATAGCTCTGTCTTCTTAGTGACTCATGAATGTCAAGCACCTTGCCATCTTAACTGAACTCTTTTCCTTTTGCAGACAGCTTTTAAGGACTAGAGTTAAGCTGGTATGAAGGATGTGATTTGGGGGATTTTTCAATCTTTCATGGGATCTTAAAGTTTTTCAGTCTTAGTGTCTTGTGTACAAGATGGTTAGATTTTATGTTTCCGTTTGGTTTCAATGTAATCCAACTTCAAACCTTTTGTAACAACAGTCTAAAAATTCAAATAAATACCTTCTGAAGTGCATGCTCAGTTTCCTTGATCAATGATCTACATATTTCTGCTGCAAGGTCCAAACTCTTCTTTTCATTCACCTCTGATACTACACCACCGAGGAGCACTTTCTTCCAGGAAGTACTACAAACAACAGGTTTGAAAACCCATTTGTTATGTATCATGCTTCTAAATCAAACATCCAAACAAAGCTCAACAATGACATTCAAAATTTCTGCATTAATAATAATTTTCATTGAACATTTGCAACTTACAATTGATCTACTTCAAGACTTAATAGTTTGAGAGCAGTCAGAAGCTTCCAAGAGGGACCATCCCAGCCAAATGTCAGATCACTGGAGACATAGAAAAGCAAATCATTTAAAAAAAAATCTAAATCCCATATATATTTCAGATACGATTTATAAAAATATACTAGCTGTCTGCCTCTTTCAGTAGTAACATCTAAAACACGGATTTGCAGACTTCAGTTTGTAAGACTGACTTTGTCTCACAACAGTGTCTGGCCTGAAATGACAAAGCAATTTCTATTCCTCTTCACCTCTTCATAATTTGGATTATTTTCTGTGTCAGATGTTTCCCATTTCAACATGAATTTAAAGGTCTGACAGTAATTAAGGTTTCCTTTCCACATCCACTTAATATAGAATGTTTCACATCAAGGTGACTCGTAATGGAAGAAGAAACAACAACCAATCACTATGAGCTGAAGCAGCAAGTGAGAGGAAGGAGGAGAACAAAGAGTAAAAGAAGGGACATGATGGATAAGAATGGCAGCCATTAAGACCACTTGTGACAAGCAAAAAGAAAATAAATGAAAGATGTACCTTCAAGACCTTGAGTTTGTAAGGGGAGTGGAGTGAAAGCAGAGAAGACAAGCCAGGTTTATGTAGTAGTTTGAAGCTGAATTTCCAACAGAGGATGATGTGATTTTTTAGAATGTACTTTACTTGGTTGGAGGGGGCATAAAAAAGTGAGTGGCAGGCTGGCTGCAAGTGGACTGTGGATCATACTTTGCTCACCTGAGTTTATATACATACACAAAATATCTAGCAGTTGCAAAATATCTAGCAGTTGCAGTTTTGCTTCTGACCAGGTTATAAACATTGTATGCAAATGAATATGCACCCTACCATGTACAGGATTCCCCTATGTATCTGAGGGGAAGCAGAGCACTGTCAAAAAATGGAATCTGGTTGAAAAGCAGAACCCATGTACTGTTCTGTAGGGAGCATGAACGACTTACAGATGTCCATGTTACCAACCACACATGCACTTCTTGCAAAGTCTCTGAGTGGACTTACTGCCATTCTTCCCCTTCCTAGCTCGCTTTGCAAGCAGCGTGTGCATGACAACAGTTCCAAGCAAACCTCTGTAGGCAAGAAGAGTTGGTGAAAGAGCAGAATCCCCATCGAATTAATGGAACGTCCTTAATTTGAAAGTGTCAGAAGGGTGAATCATCAGTTAATGGTGGAGGCTTCCTGTAAATTGCGTAGCCCTCTCACCCTGGATATATTCTGGATACATTCCAGAAATCAACCTGGTACTGTAGTGTGTTCCATGGAATTAGCAAATTGCTCATTTCCCTTCACAATAGTCTTACAGAATCTACTACATGAAATTAAGTATGATATTGTATTTTTTTTCTTACCACAAATAATGTTTCAAAGTTATACTGAAACATCCCAGAAAAGAGGAAATTCTGGGTTTAAACTCAAGAACATATGGAGAACTTACTCTAAAAGTTTGTGCTCCTGTAAAAACGAAAGTTTCTTGTGCCTTTGTTTGTCTTCTGGACATACATTTTTAAGCAATGTATCTAAAGAAAATACAGTGTTTCAAAAATTAAACAGTTATAGTAATAAAGACTGGCATTTTAACTATTTTTTATTATTTCAGTATCATACTTCCATTCAGTATTTGGATGCAATAAGATAAAAGCATTCATTTTTCACTTTTGGATGGGAACTCATATGATTCTAAGATAACTGATCAGCCTGGCTAGTCTTAGGGTATCTACCCTATCTCAAGGTTTTGGACACATGCAAACAAAGCTGTTTTCCCCACCCCATCTGGCTTTTCTATCCCCAGTGAACAGCAAAGAGCTTAAATTGTTGATGCTCCTTTGAGTCTAATCCTGCGTTGCGTGTGGTATGTTCAGTGTACAAGTTAAACAGACAGAGTGATAAAATGCAGCCTTGCCTGATCTCATTGCCAATTGTAAACCATTCTGTTCCTCCATATTCTGTCCTCACAGTAGCCTCTTGACCAAGTACAGGTTATGCATCAAGATAATCAAATGTTGTGGCACAACCATTTAAGAGAAATCCACAGTTTCTCATGACCTATACAATCATAGCGTTTGTTAAAATCTATAAAGCACAGGCTGCTTTTCTTCTGAGATTCTTTAGTGCACTCCATTATCCAACGTATGTTTGAAAGATGATCCCAAGTGCCTCTTCCTTTCCTGAATCCAGCTTGGACATCTTACATTTCTTACTACGGATATGGTATAAGATTTTGAACATGACTTTGCTTGCATGGGAAATTAATGCAATGGTCCTGTGGTTATCAGAAATGCCTGTTGTTCCCTTTCTTGAGGACTGGGATTTATATTGAGTGTTTCCAATCTTTGGGCCATTCTTTTGTTTTCCATATTTGTTGGCATATTTTAGTTAGAATCAGAGTAGATTCTGTCTCTGTAGATTGAAACGGCATCAACTGACGTTCGTAAGTGATCTATTTTTCTCAAGTGCTCTGAGCTTTCATTTCACTTTCTAAAATTTTAGGTTCATCTTCATATGGTTCTTCCATGAATGAACCTGCTAATCTCTCATCTTTTATATAGTTCTTCTGTGTATTATGTCCATCACCTTTTTAGTTGTACACAATCATGCAATGCATTTCCCTCCTGATCATAGAGCATCCTCACTCTTAAATTTCCCCTTGATTTTTCAGATCTTGTAGAAGAGGTCTCTTGTTCTTCCTTTTTTGTTGCCATGTTCTATTTCCTGCATTGATTATTATAGCAGTTCTCCTTGTCCCTGCACACAAGGCATTCAACAACTAAAGCCTCTCATTCTTTTTTTGGCTGTAGATAGTGTCTTTCTGTGTACCTCCTTGACAATGTCCTTGGCTTCAGTCCAGAGTTTTTCTGGCTTAATAGTGTAAATCTATTTTTTACATTATCTTTAATTCTACTGGGATGTTCTCCAGGTTGTATTTTGGTACAATGGTTGGTTTAGTGTTCTTCTTTACTCTAATTTTTGTATGAACAGTTCATGATCTGTGCCACAATCTGCTCCTGATCTTGTTTTTGCAGAGAGAATGCAGCTTCTCAAATCTGTTTATGCTTCCAATTATTTAGTCTATTTGATTTCTGTATTAGTCACCAGATTATGCCCATATATAAGGTTGCCTCTTTAGTTGCTTGAAGAGTATGTTTGCCAGAAACAAACAGGTGGCCTCACAAAATTCAGTCCATTGCTCTCCTGCTTCATTTCTTGATCGTATGCCAAATTTTCCTAACATTTTGATTCTGCTTCCTACTTTTGCATTCCTATCACTTCTGATTAACAAGTCCTATTCTGATATCTTAACAGTTTCCTCCTAAACTCCAGCATAGAATATTTAAATTTCTTTTTCTGCCTCTATAATTGCAGAATAAATTTGGATTATGGTTATATTTATTGGGTTTCCCAAAAGTCGTATTGATATGATTTGGTACAGCTTCATGTTATATCCTTTGATTGCTTTTGCTACATCTCCCCTCACTCTCCTCTCATCATCCCATTTCTCCTTAGATTTTTACTTCCTGAGTAAAACACTGTGTAAATTATTTGACTTAAAACATTCAATTCGTGTCCACTTTAGCTCATTCACCCAAGTATTGCAATGTTCATACATTCTGTTTCTTGTTTTACTATGTTTAGCTTCCCCTGATTCATGCTTCTCACGCTCCATGTTCTTACAATATGTGTTACGCAGCTTTAAACTCTCCCATAACCTCTGAGCACGTCAACAGCTGAACATCCTTCTGGCTTGAGTCCAGCTGGTCATTAACCACAGTGGTACTCATAGTTGTCCTCTGCTATACCCTAGTTTACTGAGTGCCATCCAACCTGGGAGTTTCATCTTCCAGCACTATCTCTTGCTTCATTTTGGATTGTCTCAACATACACTTTTCATAGTAAAAGACGGTCAAAAGGAACCATGCCTTCTTCTGAGCAGTACTAATAAGTGCTAGCTATGGTACCACTGCTGTTGTTTCTGCAAGACCCTCCGCCAAGGTCATCCCCAGTGCCGCTACCCAGTAATTGTTTGACACATCTAGTTTGCCTCCTCAGTAAAAGCCTGTCTGACATGGGAGGCCCTACTGCCGTCATCACAGTCTATTGCCTAACAGGAGCAAGAGGATATGATTCCACCCAGTAGAAAGGTAGTGCTATTGGTGGGAGCAAAGAGCTACACCTACTGAATATCTGTATTTACTGTTGCTGCTAAAAGCAGTTATATGGGAAAAGGTGGTTAAAAAGAAGTCACAGGGGATGTGCAAAACACTTTGCACCCCTGCATTACACCCAACCAATCTAAGAAAACCCAGCCTTCTGTTCCCTACTTCTAAAGCAACTCTGAAAGGAGTGTTTCCATGCAGGCAACTGGCAGGGTGATGTGCCCATGCTGGTGAACCCTTGTACAATGTTACACATAGTTTACTAGATGTGCTCATCATCTGCATAATATCGCAAATATTTGCTTGAATTTAACAAACTAGAATATTGTGACAACGCCAGAGAAACTCCAAGACTGGGAGAGGAGCTAGGAGATGGACAAATGAACACAAGGTGGCAGAAAAGACTAGCAAGCAGTAGGACAGAAGAGAAGAAAAATAATATGGTTGTTGGGAACTAAGGAGTTTCTAGTGCAGTCAAAGCTGAGATGGGCCAAATGAGTACCAAGTTGAAAGAGAAAAAACAGCATGAAAGAAGGTGCAGGAGAAAAAGCACTGGATTAGAAGTGGGACTAATGGGCTTTCAACTGAGGTGAAGCCAAACACTTTCAATAGGAAATACATATCCAGAATCCCTACAGGTATCTCCTCATATACAACTATTCCCCTATCTAACCAGTCCAGCAAGTATTTATGGACTACAGGATCTGCATGGGAGTTTCTCATGTTAAAAACATGTCATTATAGTTTTTCTCTAGCAGTATTATAAATCAAATGTGGAGGTGAATAAGACAAAAAAAGGCAGCAACACAACCACTAACAGAGGCAAGTAAATGGTGTCTTGTGATATTTTGTTTTACCACAAATCATCCAACTCATTCCTCAGGACCATCATCCATCCAAGATATCATGCAAGTTGAAATTAAAGCAAGCTACTGCATAGCGCAGAGCAAGCTGCAACAGTAGCTGGATCCCTTACCATGGGTGAGAACCGTATGGCATCCAGAAGTACCAGGTACAGGCAGCATAGCCAACAGTGAAGGCTGGTGAGATCTGCAATCCACCAATATCTGGAGGTCACACAATTGCTACCCTGCCTAAAAAAGTGCAATTCAAAGCTCCAGTGACCTTCAGCCACCCATATTAAGCTCCCACTCATTCTTTATCACCCATCAATGTGAGGATCAAACCACAGCCTCACCTGTCCCAACATAAACACTGCTGTGTGGGTTACCGCTGGAAACAAACCCATATTCCAGAAGCAGACGCTGATTATCATGAGGACCGTAACAAATAAAAACTTCTTTGTAGTTTTGACAGCGTGTTAGCGTTGTTATTTCATAGCACTTTGTCTTTTCATTAAATCCAGCATTCACCTTGGAGGAAGTTGAGAAAACTGTATGTTTATGAGCAGAAAAGTTTAAAAATACACAAACTATTTGAGAAATATTATTCTTCTGACTTCTGAGGGCACAATCTGCCAATCAGACTCCAAGCTCCTGCTGCCTGGTGTATTGTGCTCCTGGAATATGTAAAAATGAAGGCACATAACCTGTATTAATAAAGACAGAAAAGGGAAAGGTAGTGCTGGAGGAGGGAACCCTTTATATCCCATCAGATGAGGTCAACATACTGTCTCAAGACATACAAGAGGCCCTCTCAGCCATGGCAGACTAACTGTAAAATGCACTTCCCTTAGAGGCTCAAATGGCACCAACACTAGTTTCATTTAGGCACCAAATGAATTTAGGCATGGTTATTTATTAAAGTCTTTGAGCCTAAGTGATTTATTTTGAAATGCTCTGCACGTAGTTTTAAACCACTTTAACCTTTTGATATTGATTCAAGTTATTCTTGTATTTAGTAAGTTTTTAATCTATTTAAATTATTTTTATTGTTTCAGCCTGTTTGTATTGCTGCCATGAGATCTTGTGATACAGCATAGGGCAAAAATAGTTTAATAAATACACAGTACTTCTGAATGTAAAAACACACACCCTTTTTCAAAATAAGAAGTGGGCTTCTGGGTTCTTCAGATCCTGTCTTGCTTTGTTTTGCCCTCCTCCCCAAAAAGATAATTTTGGGGTAATCTTCCCGACTCTGGAGGGTCCCAAGAACAGAAATTTTATTGCCAGACCTGAAAGTGGATCCTTATGTAGCTAAAAGTGCACTATCTCCATCCCAGAGGGAGTAAACAACAAGGCCATAAACCACAAAGTTTACAGAAATAAAATATTCTACTGTGGAAGAAGCAATACACCAAACAGTCTAAGGATGAGCATGCCAAAGGTCACAGAACACTGCCAGATTGTAGCCCTTTCCCTGTTGCCAACTTTACAGAGCCAGCAATTTGACAATTCCTGGCTGTCATACTGTGGGAGCAAACACAACACGGTGGAGGTAGGATGCAATGAAGTACAGCTGGTTACCTCACTGAAAGGTTGGCACTTTACACTGCAAAATTTTGCTGCAGATACCATACAATCCAAGCAACTATTTACAACCATATATTCCAAAGCGCTCCTTCAATTTTCTTACCTGGATAGCAGGATTATGATTTAGTAGATCCAGGTATGGGGCTAGGGCATATGTATCTGGGCTTCTAGAAAAACAGTCTCTCTGTGAATGCTTCATGTATACTGTTCTTGTATTAATGGTGCACCAAGCCCATTTGAATGCATGATAGTTAAAAATAGACTTAACACCTTTAGAAAACAAAGGCTGCAAGGAAAAGAAGAACTGCTGGGAAGAAGCAAACAGTTCCTGGACCAGTTCTCTTTGCTCATGGGCCTTTCTTCTCAAGGGCTCAGGAAAAAGGTCCACTATTTTTTGCTCCAAACAAACTGGACAGCTGTATGTTTCAGGCAAGAGATCCAGATATGGTTTCCATGGTGACTTCTCTTGAGCAATCTTCTCTGCTATTAAAAAAGTACACAGTGCTATCAAAGGAGAAATGGGGGGCCTCCATCTATTAAAAACAGGAAAAGAAGGCATAAGATCTACAAAACATCTCTCCATTCAAATTCTATCTGAGGTTGAACTCAAATGTTAATCTAAGGTACGGCATTCCTCTAAATTACTGGGATCTACTAAGCACTGCTTAACAACTTGCATTCTTTCAATGGATCCACTCTAATTGGGGCTAAATCCCAAGCAAGTATATTTCAAATTACAGTTTAAATGTTTGATTTTAGAAAAGATGCACCTTATATTGACTTCTTTGTCTGCCCAGAAGTATTAAAGCAACACAAGAAAACAGTTCTAAATTTAATCAAGAGATTTATGAAATGGAAATACAGAAGATCCAAGAATGTGAGTCATTATCAACTTACTTTACAATATATTCCCTGAGGTAGCTGTCAAGTACAGTATCAGTGGTGAGCAAACATTTTTCAGGCAAAGAAATAATCCGTTCTCCTACCTATGAAATGTTAAAAGGCAGTATCAGTCAATATAGCCTGAAAAACATTTTTCACTAAATATCTATTCAGACTCTTTACCAGAATAGTGAGTGAGACTATACAACACAGCCACATGCTCTGATGTCAATATGTTTGTCTTCAGGGGTTGGGGAAGTGATTTGTTTGCTTAGCCTTCAAGCAGTCATGGCCTTCTCAAAATGTTAGGCTCTTCAGGACTGAAAGGCTGGTGTTCCCACTATCACAACCACCTACGTGCCTATATGAAAAAGAGGTGTTGGAGGCTTTCTGTGGGATGGGTAGATTCCTTGTAATTCTCTCCAGTTCTCCTTTTCAATTGATTATATTCTAGTTTCCACTGTACAGTAAGTGCAATGAACTCCTTTGTAATCCTTTAGTGCAGGGCTTTCCAAATGGTGTGCCGCAACACATTAGTGTGTTGCCTGAAGTGTGTAGATGTGAGACCCACAATCTTGGAAATGCACGTTATTATTTATAAATCATATATTTTTGAAAATTTATGAAAGATTTTCATGAGATATGTTGAGTCCCCATACATTTTATTATTACAATTTATGTATGTGTCTGTATCTCTTATAAGGGGTTAGTTTAACCTCTCGTTTCCTAGTAAAACTGAATTACCATGATGCGAAATGATGCATGTCTAAAAAAGGGTGTCACCAACATGAAAAGTTTGGAAAGCTCTGCTTTAGTGTGTTTATTATTAAACTTAAGATGCTAGGCACTTAGATAATTAAGTGAAATGTTTTCCTTACTGTTCCCACCCCTTCTTCTTCCTTCATGTCTCCTTTCTCTCTCCAGCAACCCTTCAAAAGCTTGTGTGATACATTTTGTGCATTTTGATTGGCCAATAATGGTATCACTCTTTTGTGGATTTTGTGTTGAATTTTGCAGCATGGTCAACATACCTACTCCGAATATGATTTCCCTTTATCTGCCTAGGTTAGGGGAGTGAGGAGTTGAAGGGAAGAAAACAACTGGTGTTGACAAAAGAAATTAGTTGTTTTTGCCTGACTAGAAGGGGGTGGATGAGGAAGAAATTGCAGTGTTGGAGTTTTAGTGTAGCTGGGAAGGGAAGGGTTTCCTCTGCCTGCTTAAGGGAGTGAGTCATAATGGGGAGAGATCAAATAGATAACAATGCCAAGGGGATAACTCTGCTAAGTATGCTGCAGTAAGAATGACAAAGAAACTTGTGGCATCTTAATGCTTATCACTGAAGACTGAGTGGGAAGAGAAAAATCAGTAGGTGTTTTGTTCAAGGGCTTTTTTTTCTTTGCTTATTCAGCTGGCTACTGTATCAGAAATGTTCTGCTTCTCCTCCTGTTGTGCTCTCTACATCTACTGCAGAAAACAGAAGGAGATGTGCTCTCTCTCCTGATGTGCCTTCTCCACCTGGGAAACTTGATGGAGATGGCAGACCAGGATAGCACAGTTCTTACCAGTTGTGCTCCTCTAAAGAGGAATTATCACCTTACGGCTAGCCAGTTTACCCAAACCAATTCTCCCTTGGGATCAGTAGTTGCTTCCTCTTCTGGCCCCTCTGGAGAACATCTGGCAGAGGTAAGCTCTGATGCTCTATGCTTAAAACTTTTTGCAGTGGATTGAGCAAAACTGCTAACTTTGTTATTACTTCAGTTCTCTTGGAATACACAGTCGCCAATGATGCCTTACGGAACTGGCTTCTCCTCCCTGCTCAGTTGGCATAGCAAGTCCATGAACACGCCCCTGACAGAAATAAGCCCCCCTGTGCATTTAATGTGTCTAGGTACACAAGTAAAATAAAAAAAATCAGAGCACATTTTATTGGACCACTAAAATGACATAACATCATGCCTTGCTTCCAGAGCATGGGCTCTGACTCAGAGTCTGAAACAGAGGGCATGCCAGAGACTGAAAGAGAAGACATGCCAGGGCCTGCTGTACAGAGAGAAGTTACAGTGCTGGAAACAGAACAGGGTATGGTGCCAGCTCCAACAGAGTCCTGCCTCTTCAGATATAGAGGAACACTTATCTCAACCCAGGTTCTCAGTGCACAGGCTGCAAAGAGAGAGCCAGTGTCGCTCTCTCAGGATTTATAACCGGCAACAATCAATCAAGTCTCAACTGCACTAGGTTCGGGACCTATTTAGCTGGCGTCCTTCCCCTCCAAGAGTTGTTAGAGCTTATCTGACCTGCTACCTTGACAAATGCTTGGATTGACCTTGGACACTCTCTTGCCGTGAAACCCTGCTGGACTTTATGACTCCTTGCTTACTGCTTGGAAGTAGGTAACAGCTGGGAGATATTCAGTCTGTTTTGTTTGATTTATCAGCTATGTCAGAACAGAGATAAGACACATAATACCATTCCTAACTCTGAAGACTTTGAACACTCACGTTTTTAATAACATTTTAGTGGTCCAATAAAGGTATTACACAGCCTTTTTTAAAAAAATGGTATGTGTCTAGTTTACCCATCATTTCAGAATCTGATGTTGTGAGTCCAATGCACTTTAATATAAAAAGACAGTTCTAAGACCAATATAAAATGGCAGATCTAAGGCCACTTAAAAAAGCATAAACAATATGCATGAGAATATCTCAAAAAAATATAAATTTCTTATTTTCTCAGCCTAGACCAGAAAATCAACACCTGCCTTTTCTCAGAATACAAACCTGAAGGGCCTTTGTGGTCATCAAACCTCGTCCCGTCTCTAGGAAACAAACAAGACAAAAAAAAAAAACCTTCAGTGAAGTTTACTGCCTACCAAAGATTCCATAGAAATTTGCAACTGACTGTTCTGGTTCACAGAAAAATAAAAAGAGTGGTACAGAAAAGACAGAAAGCTTACTGTAATCCTGCAGAACCTTCCCGAAGTCTAAACACACACACTATCTACTATGAGGCTTTTCAAAATTATACACTTAGTAATTTAAAATGCAAGTTTTTCCACTTAGACCATTAGACTTCAGAGGCAGCAGTGATTGAGGAACTTGCTTCCAGGCAAAGACTATCAGGAGCTAAATGTCAGCAGTGGATGAGGCCACAGCAGTGCATTGGCTAAGACATACCAACCTCTTTCACTCACACACCCTCCCCAGCAAACCCACTCCATTCAGTCTGGAGGCCAAGAAAAAAACAGAGAAGAATAGCCATCACACGTGGCACAAAGACTTATTTTCTCCATGAATTTATCCAATGCCTTTTTAAAGCAAGTAGTGTCCATTCCCTACCTCCAGAATTCTGTACTGAAATACAGTGAACTCAATAGTTCAATTACATGCTGTAATTAATGTGCTTTATCCACTATCAGTCCCCAATACAGAGCTTCACCGGATGACTCTAGGTTCTAATGCTGCAACAGGTTGAGAATAGCTTCTACTTCGTTACTCAAGTTCACTCAGTTACTCAAATTCCATTTTTTAGTGTTTTGGCAAATCGAGGGTTAACTCTGGAGTCACAGAATACAAAAGGAACAAAGCTTTGGTTCACAGGCAGAAGTGGTTTCTCTCCTTGATTTCAGATAAGAGTTAAAGCAGTTGCCTGGGGTCTAAGATGCAGCAAAAGACAGTTATGCTAACAAAGCTTTTTTTTCAGCCACATGGAATTACAGACCAGTATGAGAAGAAGATATAAAGTTTGTTACTCTGCACAGCTAGTTGCCACAATGTTTCCTGCACCCTGATAAGGCTTAGGTTTATGTCAGCTCCTGAAAACACTGGAATACAACTGTAGCTATCTTCCCACCAGAAACCCATTCACATATAATATGTCACTCATCCAGAATCAAATTTCCAGCTGGTAACTTGGTTGTATCATTTAACAACCCAGAAGGGCAGAATGAAAAAAACAGAGCATTCAGAAGGCAGGAAGTGTGTTAGAACTGCACCCAGAAGAGATCATCTTGTTCTCTTTAGCACACAATTTTACTTTTTGTTCATGTTCAATATTGTTTTCAGGTTTTTGGTTGCTCTGGGCTTTCCAGATCCCAGTTTGCCTTTTCCCCCTTCTCTTCAGGTGAGAGCTGTCATAAATGTGAAATGGGCCAAGATGGACCTCCATTTCTAAATTGCACTATTTAATAAAATTTCTCAACTTTGGTTATATTGTGCCTCAAAACGCCCTAGTTTGTCAGCAGCAACAGAATCACTTGCCCAGCCTTTTAAAATTACATTTTTTACCACGGTTCCTACCCTGCAGTGAGAGTGAGGGTCTAATGCCTGAATTCACTGTGATTTAAGGAACATTGTGGCAGGGCTAAAATATCACCGCTACTAGTATGGTGATATTTTTATGCCCATTTGAATTAATGGTAAGTTTATGTAGACCATACAGACTTATTTTTCTTCTAAACAAAACATAGTCTATCAGAAAACAATTTAAAAATTTACCTGGAAACTGTACTGGTCTTATTTTGTTGATATTACAGCCTCTTTCTTTCAGCCACTTCTTAAGTAGGATATATTCATCTTTGTGACTAAGATTTACTAAGCAAGGATAAAAAAAGAAATAAAAGATTAAAATCTATCATTTTTAGCAGGACTTTATATTTATCTTGATTTATAAAAAGATATATCATAGCATTGTAACTACTACAAATACATGTTACATCACAAATGACAGATGCTGAAACAGATGGAGGTGATTACTATCCAAAAATAAATTTGAAAATAAATCAATGGCAAAACTGGTATAACCTCTGGAATAATTCTGACAGCACAGCAGGACTAGGCTTTTCACTAATATACTCATATCAACATGACCCTTCCAAGGAGACAATAGATTATCTACACCAATATGTACAGCAGTGATGGGAGAACCTATGGGCCTCAAACTATTCTGGACTTCACCTCTCAGAAAACCCAGCCTCCTTTGCCAACAGTAAGGGTTTATGGGAATATTCCAAGATATCTGAGGGAAAGCTTCACCACATAATAAAGAGCATAGATGTACACATTTCTCATTCTGTGTGTACATATGTGTGTGTGTATTTACACACAAGCATTTCTCAGATAATGCAAAGTGAGATTCACGATCTTAAAAGTCCATTGATAATTCAAACAGAAATCCTGGCCATATTGGCACAGAAGTAAATTCCACTGGTGGATGTGAACCCACATCTATCAGGAACCCATTGAAATCCTTTGGACAAATTAATCATGACTAACACAATTTATGTTAGTCAATGATTCCACTGAATCTAGTCTAATCATGATTAAAGCTAAAATCCAACCAATACAAATTCTTTCTCAATGGAGATATACATGATAACTCTGTTACACTCTATGAGCTCACTGGCTTTTTTTTTTACAAACATTAACCTTTGTACCAATGGTGGATTTTGTTGTTGTTTTATGCCTTCCAGTCCTTTCCAACATATGGCGGCCTACAGCAAACCTGCCACAGGGTTTTCTTGGGAAGATTTTTTCATAGGTTTGTCACTGCCTTTCTCTCCAATGAGAAAGTGTGACTTGCCCAAGTTCACCCAGTAAATTTCCATGGTTGAATGGAAGCTGAACACTAGTTTCCCAGAGTCCCAGTCTAACACTCAAACTGTTCCACCTCATTGGCTGAATGGTGGACTAAGCAGCTACAAACACCATACACCTACACTAAAACTTGTATATTTTTGCAGCAACAACATGATACAATGGTCTGCAATGCTACAGGTATTGGCCCTGAGATGTGTTTGGTAAGAAACTGCGGAAGTTGTAGGTCAAAATACTAGGACAGCCAGGGCTTCCCATTTCCTCAAATAAATGCCTTAAACAATTATGTGCTGCTCCAACACACACAAAGATAGGATTCTAAGTAACATTTGTAATATTGGATATTCATTTTTCACATTTACTGAGCTCATGTGCATAAAAAATCCATTTTTTTCAATTACTTATAATTCTGTTGTCCTGACCTGAGTTGCGTTGCTGCTGTTTTTAAATCATATTACCTCCATACGAGGAAAATATTCTAGATCTCTTTCTTTGTCTCTTTCGGCTTGTACGACCACTGTTTTTCTTCATGTTAGTCAAAGCTGTTCAGATTCTGCACGCAGTCTGTATCGGAAAACTGGAAAAACAAGCACATTACTTACAAAAAAAATTTTTTTAATTCTTACACACCCACAAAAATGAGCATGTATTACAAATGTCTTAATACTTAAGCCATTTATAAAATAGACATTTACAAAATTTAAAATATATGGAACGCTTTTTTAAAAAAAGAAAAACAAACATGCAAAGAAACAAAAACAAGCTTTTCTCAATTTTAGGCCAAAACTAATGCTCCCACCCATTTAGGAACAGCCTGATAGGGTTAGGTTCTGAGGCAACAGACATGAATACTCGTAACTGCTCTGCAACAACAGAAGCAGGCTATTCCTGCACCTAGGAAAATCAGTTTTTGTAATATAACCTGCAGGAGCATTGGGAATTAGGGGGGGAAATAGACTAGAACTCTCTGGTATTCCCTGGCCTGCGTTTGTGTTGGTAGGAAGATTCTGAGAACTGTAATGCAAAAAAAATAAAATAACCAAACTTTTCCAGGCATCAATATCATCTTCAACCTACCTGTGTGCTTCCCATTTCTGCACTAGCCTGTTATAGCGCGATGATTCCACTTTCAACATCCTCTGGAATCCTGGGGCTTGCAGTTTCGGGAGGGGCCGGCAAACCCCAGGATTCCATAGGATGCTTCAAGTGGAATCATAGCGCTATAAAAGTCTAGTGCGGAAATCAGGTATATAACGTTGCAGGTTCTCCAAGGAACAAAGAGCACGAAAACCAGCGAAACTTCGGAGTAGTGGGGTTAGGACCTCGCTGCTAGACGTGCTCTTGGCCCTGTCAACCTCACGCGCCTCTTAGGCCGTTTCCGCACTACGTTGTTATAGCGCGACGATTCCACTTTCAACCTCCTCTGGAATCCTAGGGTTTGCCGTTTCGGGAGGGGCCCGGCGGCCCCTCCCGAAACGGCAAACCCCAGGATTCCAGAGGAGGTTGAAAGTGGAATCGTCGCGCTATAACAACGTAGTGCAGAAATGGCCTCTCGCGAGTTCAACGCACTCAAAAAAACACCCCCAAACTCACGAGGCCCTTCTCTCGGATTGCACAGGAGAGGAAGAGGAAGAGGAAGAGGCGGGTCCGTCCTATGGCCATTTCTACTTCTTAGCCAGCCGCCTCTTGAGCGGGAGAAAAATTTGAATGCAACCCTCTTCGCATTGGCTGGGGAATAAAATCACCTTTCCCTTCCCCTTTGTGACGTCGCCTTTTGGGGGCTTCGTGAGTTGGTAAAACTTGGAAAGAGATTCGCAAAGTTCAGGAGCTGAGACAGGTTTGCTGCTTGAGTTTTGCTTTAAAGACTATTTTCGTCTTCCTCTTTGCCTTCCAATTTCCCAGTACGCATGCTTGGCCATTTCCGCACTACGTTGTTATAGCGCGATGATTCCATTTTCAACATTCGGCCCTTCCCGAAACTGCAAACCCCAGGATTCCAGAGGATGTTGAAAGTGGAATCATCGCGCTATAACAGGCTAGTGCGGAAATGGCCCTTGTCAGACTTCTTTAACTTGTAATTATGAACCCTTAACGCGTCTTTGAGTTTGTTTGTGGTATTTATTTTTTTAGACTTGTGATCCCGCATTTTGCTTACCGTCAGCACTTTCATTTCTAATAATACTACCTCGGGGAGTCCTATTGCATTGTAAGAACGCTTAGGAGTTAGCAACGCGGACTGGGCATGGATAAGTTACAGCCTCTATCCCAAGCGGGGTGTTTGGAGGGGGCTGCTTTTGTTGTGTTACTTTTGCTTGGTGGTTCTGGTGGGGCCCTTTCATACCACTCGGTTATACCGCTATGATTCCGTTTTAACTGCCATGATTCCAATCCTGGGCTTTGCCGTTCAGGGAGAAGCAGCGAGCATTCTCAGTCCCAGAGCTCTAGTGCTTCACCGAACTACCAATCCCAGGATTCCACTGTTAAGGTGGAATCATAGCACTATTGCTTACTGTGAAAGAGTCCCAGGTAAGAAACTGGGGGCATTTCCGCACAAGACTGTTATAGCGCGATGATTCCACTTTCAACATCCGATGGAATACTGGGGCTTGCAGTTTAGGGAGAGGGCAAAGCCTGGGTGGAAGGGAAGGCTGGGTTATATATGTAGCGGAAATATATAGCTAGGATCTTTTTCTTATTCTCGCTCGTTTGTGTATAGCTACATAATTGGGAGACTGCTTTAATTGGTAAGTCCAAGCTAAGAGAGTTAGGCCATTTCCGCACTACACTGTTACAGTGCTATTGTTCCACTTTCAACAGCTTGTGGAATCATGGGATTTGCAGTTTATGGAGAGACATTTAGAATTCTCAACCAGGGAGCTCTTTGGCCTCAGTACACTACAAGCCCCAGAATTCCACAGGATCTTGAAAGTGGAGTAATTGCACTATAACAATGTAGTGCAGAAATAGCCTCAGTGTGGTGTAGCAGTCTGAGTGTTGGACCAAGGCCATTTCCGCACTAGCCTGTTATAGCGCGATGATTCCACTTTCAACATGCTCTGGAATCTTGGGGTTTGCAGTTTCAGGAGGGGAAACTGCAAACCCTAGGATTCCAGAGGATGTTGAAAGTGGAATCATCGCACTGTAACAGGCTAGTGCGGAAATGGCCTAAGACTCTGGGGGGTACAAAGGTTCGAATCACTATCCAGCTGTGGAAACCCACTCGGTGACCTTTGGCAAGTCATACTCTCTCAGCCACAGGGGAAGGCAAAGGCAAAAGGTCCTCTGAAGAAATCTTGCCAAGAAAAAGCCCGTGATAGGTTTGTGTTAGGGTAGCCACAAGTCAGAAACAACTTGAAGGTAAACAACAGCACATAATTTTAGATGGAAAATAGCTAGATAAAAAATGGATTTAAAAAAAATCAATAAATTAAATTTAGCCCAGTCTTTAAAGCCCTATGCAACTATACTGTGAATGAAATGAAAATATATGCAAAGAAGAATGGGTTTATTTCTATTTCATTCCATCTCTTGTTTCTGGAAAAGTGTTGCAGTATCTACTCCACATGGTTATCGGAATCTTGAGATTTGTAGTTTGGTGAGGTATATAGAATTCTGTGCTATTAGAGAGCTTTATTGACTGTGTAAAAAGAATTCACCAGGCTGCAGCTCCTTGGATTCCACAGGATAGGACCATGAAAGTTAAAGGCATTTCAAACTGCTGTTGTGTACTGTAGACACATATCTAGATTTCCCCAGGGTTAGACAGTGACAGCTCCACTGTGTTATGTGTGTTGGCTTAATTCTGGCTGACTGCCATTGAGCATTTGAACAATATGTTCTGCTCACTACCATGCTTTGGATACTAATCACTGTGCCTTGCCAAGGACAGCCATGTGCCCTGCATTATAAAGACAGTCCTTTGTATAAACCAAGGTTGAGAATAATGCAGCCCTCCAGATGTTCCTGGACTGCAACATCCAGCATTTCTCATCATTTGAGGTGGTGGCTAGGGCTGCTGGGACTTGTGGTTCAGCAACACCTGGACGGGCTACCTTAATTATATTTCACAACATCATTTTTGAGGCTGTTGCAGCCCAATAAGGTAACTATCTTGAGAGTTGTTCCACAAAAAACAGTTTTTGTGTAATTTCCTTTTCCTCATTCGTGGAATTATGATGTTCCAAACAAGGCCTCCAGTTGTAACACATCTGTCTTTATTTGATGTTTTTTCTGTCCTGCCTGCACACTATGGTACAGAGAAAAAAATGGAATAGCTGCACAGAATGTGGTAAATAGTATCTATTTAAAAGTAAAACTGCAAATAATATTAAAAGTTTGTTGAATAATTAAAAAAACAAGAAAGGAACAGAACAAGATAAAAAAACACAATGGCACTGTACAAAACAAAGTAATACAAAAGAAAATAGATTATAAAACTAAACTATGTAAAATACCACTATCATAAAAAGAAAAAACAAAACTTTATATATCAAACTAAACTACAAAATAACTACAAAACAAACATATAATTTAAAAAGCTTGTTGTTTTTAAAATGTTCAATAGACATAAAATATAGACTGGTCAGGAATCAATACCACACCGTTGCTATTCTTCAGGTACAGCAATTGTTATGTGACCTTCAAGTCATTTCTAACTTATTGCAACCCTAAGGTGAATTTATCGTGGGGTTTTCTTGGCGGAAATTGTCAGAGGGGCTTTGCCGTAGCCTTCCTCTGAGGCTGAAAGAGTGTAACATGCCCAAGGTCACCCAGCAAGTTTCCATGGCTGAACAGGGATTCGAACCCTGGTCTCCCAGTGTCCGAGTCCAACATTTTCATGTGCAACAATAGTCAGAAAAATCTTTCTTCTGGTTCCTGAGGCATTGTGAGAGATGATGGAACATGCAAAAAGAGTGTTTGACCTTATTAGTGGAAGTCATCAGTGAAATTTTAAAGCCTTCTATCAGCTTTTGATTGTCCAAACGTAGAGGAATATTGCTGCAAATTTGGACAAATGAAGTTGTAATCCAATCTAGCTATTTGTCATCCGCCCATTAAAGAAAGTGTAATCCCTTCATAGGAAGGATCTTCTACACACATACACTCCGTGACTCCTTGATCAGGTGCACATGGCAATGTGACACACACCCTATGACCGATGTGAATTTTTTCTGTGGAGGATTAAAGAGTCATGAAATCATACTGGATTAGGATTTAATGTCTAGAAAAGCTCAGTTTTAATGACAAGGAAGCCTTCACGGTTTCATTGCTGCCCTGAACTCAGAATGGAAGGAAATAACAGGCAAGGGAAGTTATTTTTTTTCCCGAAATGTTTTGTGTGTAGAAAAACCAAATTGTATTATTTTTAATTTTGTAGAAAATGTCTAACACTCCAGTTGCCGTGGTGACAGGATCCAATAAAGGCATTGGGCTGGCCATTGTGCGGGCTCTATGCAAGCAGTTCTCTGGAGATGTGTATCTGACATCTCGGGACATTGACCGAGGCAAGGCAGCAGTGGCAAAGCTGCAGGGGGAGGGACTGAAACCACTCTTCCACCAGCTGGACATCACTGATCTTCAGAGTATCCGAACTCTCCGTGACTTCCTGAGGGAGAAATACGGTGGACTGGATGTACTAGTCAACAATGCAGGGATTGCCTTCAAAGGTAAAATGCAGGCCAAAGAAGCTTTCTTTGGTAATTTTAATGTCACATATTGAAAGGTGGATATGTGTTGTTAGTTTACATGACAGTCATATACCTTGGCCATATGACAGATTCAAAGACATTGATTTCACTGCAGCACAAAGTTAGGCTGTAGGGTTTGACCAGCTGGCGCTTTCTGCAGACAACAGGCCTTGTCATTTTCTTCCCTGCCAAAGTGGGCATGTCATTTCTGGTGCTTCCTATTGTTTCACATTTAACACTGAACTATTACTTAGTGAAGGAGTACATCAGGATCTACTGGTAAATGTGTAAGCTGTATGCAGTAGATCCAGAGTGGACATGGTTGGAAGATCAAAGGGCTAGTTTCATTGCTCTCTGATTCTTCATGGACCACTCTCATTCCCAAAAAAAAAAAAACAGAAAAAAAATGGTAGGGACAGGAGCTCATCACTCTCATTCCATTAGCAGTCATGAAAAGGAAAAGAGGACAAAGAAAACTGAGCTGATGGTAGCAGTGGCCGTAGTATCCCCTCCTCGCTGTCAAAGGAGGTCAGGCAGCTTCCTGCTCTTTCTGGAATGCTGTGCTTGTTTCCAGGGGCCCTGAGAGCAAAGCCATGTTGTGGCATAATTTCTGTAATTGTCTCTGATAGGAAATGCATTCTGGTTCAACCTTCTCTGAGATAATCTTCCAGTTTACTGTTTGTGCGATACCTTTCTATAATGTTTTAATTTACATTTGTGTCCTCCTGGAAGGCTGCTTTTTTTTTTTTACTTTCTGTTAAAAATAATTCAAAAGTATTGAAGAAACAATGGCAGTTTTCTCAGTATTAGTACATCTGCATTAACAGTTGTAACTATTGTTTGCTTTCTCTCTTCCATTTGGGGAAAAAAGTTGCAGACACAACTCCATTTGCTATACAAGCAGAAGTCACTCTGAAGACAAACTTTTTTGCCACCAGAGATGTTTGCACAGAGCTGTTACCATTGCTGAAACCTAATGGTAAGTGCACCACAGGGAGCCAAGCTGGCAGAATTGTGCTATCGGAAAATGACTGTGCTGTTTGCAAAAAAATAAGTCCTTTCATTGGAACATTTCAAATAGCTTGTAAGAGAAATGAAAACATTTTTATTTCTTTACTTGACTCATATCCTATCTTTCTTCCAAACTAGGGCCCCAGAAATCCGAATACAGTCAGTCTCCCACTTTCGTGGAGGTTAGGGGGTACAAGACTCATGCAAAAGTGAAAAAACTGCAAATAAAAATCACAAAAAAGCAAGCTTTTTTTACCTGAGAACACTTCTCTAGAAATCTCTAGCTCTCCCAGAACAATTCTATTGTCGGCTTTTGGCAGAAGGTCATAGAGTCATGCTGGAGGACCTAGCAGTGACTAGAGAAGTATTTCTCTAGGAACTCCTAGGTCCTCCATTGCAACTCTTTGGTACACTTCCGGCAGACATTGTCCATACAATTGCTGTGGAGGACATAGAAATTCCTATAGAGAACAATTTTTTTTATATAGGAGGGGCAAATACAGTAATTTTTAGAATAAATAAATAAAATAACCCATAAATAATCAAATCCGTGAATGCCAAACCCAAGTGGAGGGCCAACTGTAATTTATTAAGCCTTTTACATTAATAAATTTTACATTCATTAATAATAATACTTTTTCATGGTCTTTAAGGTATAGTCCCAAATACACTTATTCCTTTGATCCTAGTCATATTTCTTTGGAGAATGAATGAAAGAGTATTATTTCTAAGCATAGTTTCTAACTAGTTAGTTAAAACACACTCACACACACAGCAGGGCATCAAAGACAGGGGCCAAGGACAGGAAGCTTCCACATGCGTAGAAGTATGCTCATTGAGCCCCATGTGTTCTATTTACTATTTAAAATCATAAACATATATTTTCTAATCCAGAGTGGATTGGGATGGGCAAAGTGCACCACTGAGCCCCTTTTTGCTGCCCTCTGAAGCTCCCATCTCTGAACCCAAAATGTTTTACTTTTTCCCATAAAAAATAACTCTTGCTGAAAAAGCCCCCAACTGCTGCCTGGAGCAGTGTTATCCTTCAAAATGGCTCCTCCCCTCCAAATTTCCTTACCTTCTTAAAGATTAGCCAAAGCAGACTTAAAAAAAGAGGAAGTGAGAATAGAAAGTGACTTTTTAAGTACTTCTCATTTCCTGGAGCCACAGATGATATTGCCAAATGTCCATTACTCTGTGTTCAATGATCACAGGCCCCCAAGGACTTGACCAGATTGTGGAGCTTTTTACTTGCTGTTGCTGAGGTGGGAATGAAGAAATGGTCCAAGAGTTCTTATAACTGAAAAGCAACAAGGGGGCAACAAGGAGAGTGTTTCCTCACAGACAAAAAATAAACAGCTCCAATACTAACCACATTTCTTTGGGCATAAGTCCCACTGGTTTCAGTGACTTTCAAATAAGCCAGCATAGGATGCACCCTTAGCTTGAACATATATTGTTAAGATGATTGGGAATTAATCCCAAATTTAGGCTTCTACTTTTTATGGAACTTCATATCAGACCCACTTGAGTGATTTGCTGTAGCAGTTCTTATTATTGCAGACAGTGGCCATGGTGAATTTTTGCAAAGCACAAAACTCTACGGCAGATGCAGAATTGGCAGCAAATGGCAGCGTGGACATGGAAGCTACCACCCTGTTGTTTGTTATTCTCCTAAAAGGCAGGTGATTTCTAGAAAGGGAGGGTTACTAGATACTTTAAACAGTCTTCCAGATTCTCTTTGACAGAGCTGCCTGGTAATCATTTACAAAACCCAGGATGGAAAAATAAATCCCTCCATGTCAGGTTCAAAGAGATTTAACTAGGATGAAGAACTGTAGAAGTTTAAACATTGCTCAAGTCTATCACTCAATAATGAGACATAGGCCAGCCAAGATTTTCAGACTAAAGAAGAGTCTCAGTTGCACTCTTGAGGTTTAAATGAGGGTAATAAAATAAATGGAATTAACAAAGCACTTTCTGATGATGCCAATTCCTAAATAGGAGGAAATATTATTTCTATTTAATTCTTTTTCATGATGCAGGGGACAGGTGATTTCAGGTGGCCTGACTGAGTGGTGGCCTAGAAGGATGGCCTTCCCCAGGTCAACTTATATATGTAGCTGGGGAGCAATATTTAACCAGTTAAGCTCAACCATTGGGATTTAGAAGAACTTCATTGCAGTTGACCAGAAGTGCTGGTGGCAGTTGTGCATTGAAACTTAGGAACCATCGATCTTGGGATCCCAAGCAGCATAAGACTAAAACACCCCTGGGAATTATTTCCAACTAAACATGGTAATTAATGACTTAAGAAATATGCTCGTTGGAGGACAAGAAGAGGGGCTGTTGCAAGAACAGAAGTTCACTTGCACAATAGTGATTATAGCCCAGAAAAGTAGTTTCCACAAACATTTTTAAATGAGGATGGTGCTGTAAAAGAAAAAAAATATTTCATCGCTGTTCTTTTTATTCTGCATTGCTTTTAGATGTCAGTTAATGTGTAATTCGTAGACATATGAATTAAGTCCAGATGCATACCAGGAAACAAAGATTCAGCCTGTGATAGGCAAGTTACATTTCCCTGAAGACACAGGTCCACAGCTTAGTTGTACTCCTGGATTCAGTCCTGAATTTGAAAGCTCAGGCTTTGGTCATGGCCAGGAGTGCATTTGCACAGTTAAAGCTTGTGCACTTCCTGTGTTTCTTGCTTGCTTGAAATATTAGATCTGGCCATAGTGACGCATGCCTTAATTACATCCAGTTTGGATTCCTTTAACATGGTCTATGTGGGGAAGCCTTTGAAGAGTGTTCAGTAACATCAGCTGATCCAAAGAGGTGCAGACAGATTGTTAACTGGATCTGGCCACAGAGTACACAGTTCCCGTTACAGCAGCTCCATTGTTGGTTGGTCTGTTTCCAGACGCAATTTAATGTCCTGATTATGACCTATAAAGCTCTGTATGACTCACGTTCAGATTATCTGAAGGATCATATTGTACCACACAAACCTGATATTTTGAGATCTTCTTCTGGGGAAGCACTTCTCTCCATCCCACTAATCTCCCAGGTACATTTGATAGGAGGACAGGAAAGGGCCTTCTCTGTAGCTGCTTCCAGGTTTTCAAATTCCAGAAGTAAGACCGGGACACTCCTTGCTAGCTTTCTTCAGACAGTTAAAGGGTTGTTTTTTTTCTATTTTAGCAGGGCTTGGAAGACTGATCACTCAAGGGGAAAGGGCTGGATTTTCTATTTGCTATTCTCCTTTTAGTGGTTTACTTTTTAAATAGGTTTCTTTTTACTAATAGTTTAATTACATTTTTATTATTTATTTACCTTTTGTATGTTGGGAATTTTTAGCTATGTTTGCTTTAACTGTTGTAAGCCACCTGGAGAAAACTGGAAAAAAACAGGATGGTGATGGTGGTAATATCTGCTAGAAGAAGTAGATTAAAGATATAATCTGATATACAGTTTATTTCAGATGCAAGAGCTTTGTACATTGTATCAATCAGCATAAGCATCTGATTTGTTCATCTAGGCCAGATATTTATGCTGCAGTAGACAGCACCAATTCCAACCATTTCCCCCACATTCACAACATTACAAAGTGCAGTTTCTGCTTATTGTAATACAGATTTTAGTATAACAGTTCAAATAAGAATTCAGTAAGGGAACTTTTGAAAGTCTGAGCAGGTGAACTTCAAATCATGCTTCCTGAGGAAGCAAAAACTCTTCAAAGATATTAGGGAGTTGTGCAGTCCCTGAAAAGTGATTCATTTTCAACTTTAGTTCAGCAGGAAGTAAGGTGGGATATAATTAGTATTGACCTTTTCAGTGGTGACCCAAAATCCATAGGTCCCTCACCCCACCTAAGGAGAAAATGCTTAGCTTTACTAGTATTCACTTTGAAGTAAGCTTTGAAAGCCAATTTATTCCAATCTACCTTTGCATCATATGATGTGTAGAACTAAATGGATATTGATATTGCTGGTTTTAACCAGTTTATGCCAGAGTGCCTTCACATAACATGATGTGAAGGACTTTTGAATGGCTGGTAATGCTGCTGATTTCAAACTGTTTTTAAATTAATCCTTTTAGCTGTTTAGATTAATTTTATACAAGTGTGACAGAGGGTCTTGCAAATGTTTTAACTCTGGTTTTAATATAGTTATATTTTCTTGAAATTATGTTTTTGTATAAATTCCCTTGGGAAAGAGTGACATAAAAAGTGGCCTAGAAAATGTTAATATAAATGAATGTAGTTAAGCAGTTTTAACTGAGACCATAACATAGTTTCTACTCCAAAATCACTTTTCTATTTTCTACAGCCAGAGTGGTGAATGTGTCTAGCATGTGTGGCGTTTCAGCATTGTCTAACTGCAGCCAAGACTTGCAAAAGAAGTTTCGCAGTGACACAATCACTGAAGAAGAGCTAGTGAAACTCATGGAAAAGTTTGTAGAAGACACCAAGAAGGGAGTGCATCAGGAGGAGGGCTGGCCAAATCAT